>VZSF01003273.1:171733-192477 GCA_013398295.1 Chionis minor | reverse complement strand
TTAAAAAAAAAAAAAAAAAAAAAATGTTCCGAGAGGTTGAAGTTTAGGGATCGATATAAGTGCATTCCCATAAATTGAAATCCCTTTAAGAATGTACAAATTCCCTATGTTTTGTCCTTTTAAAGGGAAGTTGGATCCATTTCTTCAGATTATTGTGGTGTAATTTCGGTGAGTACCTATAGAAGTCAAAGTCCCCGTAGCCCCCAGCGGCACTCAAGCAGTGGTGCCCAGGCAGCCCCCGACCACTGCCGAGTTGTGCTGTCCCCCACCGCAAGCGTCAGTGCCGCGTCCGTGTGTCTGTCCGTGCCCCATCCCTGTCCGTGGCTGAAATGCAAGCAGGCAGGTTACAACTCTCGCCTCCTCTTCTTCACCTGGCGCCTCTGTTGGGTCTGTTCCCAGCCACCACACGTCGTGTGTCTCGATAAGCAGCTCTGAGTGGCTCTACCGCTGCCACCTGGTGCTCTCTCTAAACCAATAAACCAAAATTCAGCCTTTTGTATCCTATTACCGTTGTCCTGAGTCAGCAGGTCTCCTGTAGAATCATTTTTCTATAAACTTGGAAAATAGATCATTGTTACTTGGACTGTTAAAGTTCAGTAATACAAGAATAAGTCATAAATATGTCGCTTGTCTCTTAAAAGCTAACCAGCTAGAAATTCTCCCCCTTGTCTAATCTGGCCTCCAGTGCCTTTGATCACCATTTTCTCCTCTTTCTCAGCACCACAGCTAACTTCTTAGTTTTCCACATTTTCCTTTGCCATTGTGACAGTGTTCTGCTGCAGATTACAGCTGTGCTTAGGCACCATAAGGTTTATATGATTAGTCAGCATTTGGTTTCCATATATAGCAAAAGTACGTCTGGAGAAAATATTCTTATACATATTTCCAGGCAATAGGATCAAAGAGCTCTGTAGGTTCTCAATTTTAATTTATCTCCTCTTGCTCGCTGTATAAGGAACATCAAAAAGAATCCGTGTTTGCGGGAGGGAAGGGAGCCTTTTGCTGTGTAGCTTTGGGAGCACCATTCATCCCGGCCAGCTTCAAACCCTGGCCTTTCTTCCTCCATAGCATTGCCGAGAGGTGAACTTTGGGTTTCATGCCTACGTGTTTCTATCCAGGCGTGACTTCTTTCTTTTCTTGAGTCCTCTGACCTCCCCCGTTCTTGTTTCCTTGATACTCAGAATTACCCCTCGTCTCTGTCGCTCACGATCGCGGCGGCTGAGCTCATCTCCCTCCTTTGTCCTTGCAGTTCCCATAGTTCTGGACCCCTGCGTTGGCTCCTCTTCCGCCATAACACGTGCAAAGTTCGTAAACTTGCATCTAAGCGTTGGAATGCTTGTTCCTATCTCATCTTTGTGTTTTCTTGGTAGCTTCCCCAACCTCTCTTCATACTCATAATACTTCTAAGTACTTGCTTCTACACCAGAAGCTCATCCTTCAGCTCTCACAACACGCAGGACGTTTCTGAAGTTCTTCATCTGCTTGTGGTGTGCACCAGAAATGCGATAACTAGCAGCGCTTCGAGTTAGCTCTGTGCAATGAGTTATGTGCATAGTTATTGTGTTAGGTGCTGTATTTATGTCAGTATTCTTGTAGCTCAACTACATCCTTTTTCTCTGTATCTTTCATTAGATTCTTACAGCAACAATTTGTAAACTTTTATGTTTTCGCAGTGCGCGGTGGTGTTGGCACTGCTGGAGACAGACATAGGTAATTGTCATTAGTAAGTAAGCAGTATACTTTAATTACACAAATCCATATAATATTTTCATATGAGGAAATTTTCTGGAAATATTAGTAAGCCAAGACATTTGAAACCTTTTTGCGTCACATTTTTAGAAAGGCTGTTTTTTCTGCTGATAGATCTGCATTTTTTTTTAAAAAAAAAAAATTAGTTTGATTTCAGTCATCTACTCAACATTTCTAAGCTACTTGCCAAACGATCCCAGGTGTGGGATTGCAGCAGGTAATTTCCTGCGCTGTATTTGTGCGGATGATTTTCTGTGTTAGAAGATGATATCAGCTCACCTGGCCTCTCGGTGACAGAGAAATCCTTTGTTTATTCATTTAGTAGGCAGATTAACCCTAATGAATATGGCTTCCTGGAAATAGATACAGGGGACAATAGCAAAGTGAGGAGTGGGGAGAAATGGGGCAAATTCCCTTTTCTTTCTTCACTTTTAAATAATGGTAGCTTTCATAGCGGAGTGTTTTAAATCGGAAAGGAACGTGAAATATGTCAACTAGAAATTCTTGATTTTTTTTTTTTTTTTTTAAACAGAATCTTTTCTTTTATGGTTCAAAGAGGTATTGGGGCTTGCTTAGTAAGTCGGGTACAATTCTGCCCTCTTGAATCTCTTTGAATGCCTTGTCCTGTCAAAAAATAGGATAAAGTAAGCATCTAAGATACTTGCACCAAATGGCGCTTTAGTCCTCATAGTTGAAGGACCTCAGTGTGTGCTTTATGTGGTTACTCTTCTCTGTTTTGTGGAATATCATATTATTATTATTATTTCTTCTGTGGATTAGGGGTTAATAATGTAATCTTCCTTTGAAATAGATCATAAATTGTCCTAGGTGACCAGAGAAAAATGTTAGTGTTACTGGCTTAAATTACTTCATTCTGTTTCTTTTTGTTTCATGGGGGTAAACCCACAGAACGGTGCGTTAACATGTACGTTGTGTTTATGTTGTCTGAGGAGCTGTATTATAAAAGGTGACAATGTTCATACAAGGATTACGCTGCACATCTTTTTTGAGTCATTCTTTTATCTTGAGCTGACACAGAAACTTAGAAACTTCAAGAAAGCATCGCAAACAGTATGATTTTTTTTGTATTCCTGCTGTGTGCTCTGCACGAGGTCCGTGTGAGGTTTGTGAAAGGCTGTACCGTTATCGCTTTTATTTCAAAAAATAAGGACTAATTTCTACATTGTTGTTGACGTCATATCGGGCTATTGTTAATAACGCGATGCGAGAATCTGCCTGGAAAAGTCGTGGAGGTGAACCCAAAGCCCTGAGGAAGTGGGGGGAAAGATGGTCATTGACTTTAGGGATCTAAATCGGGCTCGTCCTGGTGTTACGTGCAGATTCCCCGCAGTATCACTCAGTTTAAGTTAATTTATTCATGCTGTTCAAACATATTCAAGCTCAAAGAGGGAATAATGTCATGGTGAATTAAGTTGCGTATATGTTAGTATCTATCTATGTATTTTTGAATGCATGCACACATTAAATAGTATTTTAAATTGGGGGAAAACATTTTAGTTTTCTAGCTGAGATCACTGTTGGAAGCTACTAGTCAAAGTGTAGACGTAAGTACAATGAATGGTTTTGCTATGTTTGAGAGAGGAACAATTTCTTGCATTTTTATGTGACTGGTACTCGAGATACATTATTCCCAAGACATGGATGTGTAGACACAGATGTGAAAATCTCTTAACTTCCAACCAAACTTTTCCAGATCTTATCACTATAATTTATTCTTTACCCTCTATAGACTAGAAAAATGTCTTCTTTCACATAACTTTATACATTAGAGGAAAAGGAAAGTTCTCTCCTACCACATGGTAAGTGTTGAAGATAGGATACTGTTGGCTTTAGCATGCTGACTTTTGTAGTTGCCTGTAAAAACTCTAGAGTTTCAGAAGGGAAGTGAAAAAACAGAATTTACCTTTCCATGAAGAATAAAAGTTTCCATTGTTTCTTAGTTACATTGCTGAGAGCATAAATGTGCAGGAACAGATAATTTTTTGAAAGTATACATTTATGCACGGGTATGTGTATATGTGTATCGGACAGCAATAAATTACAAATGAATTTGTTTGCTTTGTATGGAGATTGTTTTATCCTTCTTAAAGCTACTATTTATATAACCTTTAACCAAACAGAGAGTAGCCAAAGTATTTTTGAGAGTGAGAATTGTTTTCTGGCTGGTGTGCGTAACGACTTAATTCACTCCAATCGTGCGGTACGGCGTCCGCTCGCGCTGTGCGGTAACTCACCACGTTGATATGCAGATAATTTGCCAGAGATTTTTTTTTTTTCTTTCCCCCTGCCTGTGAAAGCTCAAAATAGATACATGTCACATTAGGTGTTACTAAAATAGAGCTTGTGATAACTAAATAATAAATTTAGTGGTACCTAATTACTTTCAAAAGATGTTGACACAGTTGCAAAAGAGGACTGTCACAGATTGCCTTTTGAAACAGTGTAGACTGTCTGTATTAGTGGGGGTTTTTTTCCGATTAGTGAAAACCAAAGGACAACAGTCATTATACGATTCTGTACTTTAAGTATTTTTATAATCCAACATAAATTGGCCCACCCAAGGATTATGTCTGTCTTACAAGGATGTGTTTATATAGTCATTGGGTGAAAGATTGCAGAAGTTGAACCACTAGTTTTGAAAGTCGAGCCAGACCAGGAAAAATCAGGATACAATTTGGCACTTATGGAGACTAAATGATTTCCTTTTTAGCTGCTGATTTCTACTGGGAAATGTATCCTTGGACTGAAAATTGCATCCGGAAAAATGTTTATGTAGTGTTTTTCAAATGACTGATTATTCCTCTAACCTTTAACACGCACTGTGTGTGATTTTCTTCCTTATTAACTCTTTCACAACCAAATGAATTATTTCCTTCACTGTAAATAGAATTAAGCATATATTTCACTACATGCAATACTTTAATGCTGGAATAATGCAGAAAAAGACAAACCAGGGATTTTATTGCATCAGTAACACAGGGAAGTCCAGCTCATCTTTTCTGTCAGGCTTTCCTGGAAGAAGAGTGTCCCGCTAGGAGAGCGCGGCAGGCAGAGCACGCGAACTTTTTGTCCCGATTACTGCAGAGAAGGCGAACAAAAATGTTCTTAATGTACCATTAGATGCAGTTTCTGCCAGTCAGGGGAGATTTCCCCAAGGCATGTGTGTGAGGTAGAGGGACCATGCTGCCAACTACTGGCTATTACTTGCTGCTGAATACAGTGAATTAATTCATGGTAGGCTGGGGGTTTGTCTGCGGGGGAATTGATTGGTGCAGCTAGAACAGAATAAGCGGTTTTAGAGTAGCTCCACAGATGCCTGCCCTGTCTGGAGTTCAAATGTTTTTGCTGGTGTTCTTTTCACATAAAGACATGCTCTGGTTCACTAGAATCAGGCTGGCCGGCATCCTCGTGTTAGAACATCTGCATGGGGTGTCTCTTCTCGCCTGCGGAACCTCACGAATGCAGGATGAGCGTTTGCGTCCGGCCGGCGGTAACCCCTGCCGGGGCCAGGTGGAGCGCGGGAGCCGGACCGCACTCGCTTGGGCTGAGCGAGGACGCTGCAGGTGACCTTGTAAACACGGCGGGGTAGAACTGAGCCTCCTGTCTTCAAAAGCCATTTGAAGTTACCCTGCATTGGGTGGATCGCAGGCTAACAAATGAGCGGATCTGAAACCATAGTTTCCATTTTGGCAGAGCTGTCTGTAAATTATGGTTGGTCTTTTCCTATGTAGAAACATAGAGAAATTCAATATTAATTGAACCGGTTTCTGTAAAAAAGTATCACCCAGCCCATCACGAGTAATGTACTTGGTAAAAATTGCCTGAGTGGAAAAGGGGACCTAAGAAAAGCAGAGCAAGAATAGTCTTGTAATCGTTGCTCCTGATGGTCTCGTCCAAAAGCATGGGTTTGTGTCCTGAGAGAGGAAGCGGAGTTGGAAAGAAATGAAATTCCAGCCCTGCCGATCCTGATGGATTCATGCAAAGGTGTCCACTTCTCTGCAGCATCCTGGGGCCCTGTGCTGGTAGCAGCGTCCGTGATCCGTCTGTCCTTCTGACACCTGCTGGGGATCAGGTGATGAGAAAGAAAAGCCGCTGTTCCTCATGGCAATAGCGTGGGTCATTCCCGGCGCGATGGGGATAAGGGGAAGTGCCTGGCAGCTACTATTTTCTTTCATCTCTTCTTCCAATTCTTTTTGAACATTTTCTCCTGCAAAGTTTTGGTTTTGTGCAGTTTGGGGAAGTCTTGTGTTGATAAGCATAAGCAAACGGAGGATGCAGCCTGGTTACCTCGGAGAGCTTCTGCCAGGAGCAGCGATTCCCAGGCAGTCTCTTGCATTTGAGGTAATAATGGGTTTAGGAAATTCGTCGAATGTTAACAGTCAAATGTCTTTTAACCACCTATGGATGGAGTGAAATTTGGCAGATGACAGAGGAACCTTACGTTTTCTTTCTAAAGCCTAAATAGCTTGACAGCTGCACAGAGTCCCTGGAATTTATGAGATCTGAATGTTGGGGTTTGGGGTTTTTTTCATGTGGAACCCAGCAGAGTCTCTGACGGAAACTGTTGACCCTTCTTTGTGCTGTTTCTTTACTGTCTCGTCAAACATCTGGAAAACAGCATGTTTGCAGTCATTTCACAACATAATTTTGCATTTACATCATGTGTTATCTGGTAAAAGTTTTCTTGTTTTTTCAAGAAGGAAAAAAAAAAAAAGGAAAAATCAGCAACTTGAAGGCTGCCATAAGGTCAAGTGGTGACGGTGGATGCTGCCTGCACTAAACATATGTTTAGTTCAGAAAAACTAAGGCAGTTCCCAAAAATTTGGTAACCATTATAGTACTTCCTAAGTCAGTTCCGGATGTCAGGCCCTAGGTGGAGGGGGAAGGGGCCGTGCCGAGTTTTCTCCGGCTTTCCACGAAAAGGATTTAGTCTGGCAGCTGATTCAGCCAAGGAGCACATCACGCAAGGCAGAGCTAGACAGGAAACGCTTCTGAAAGTGCTGTTTTGAGAGAGGATCATGAGATCAGGCGAGGAGCTGTGAACTTTACATGCGACCGAGGCCAGATAACATTGCACCAGCCACCTGAGGGCTTAGAAATAAGAAAGGAAATTAAAGGATCATTTAAGTGGAGTGGGACCAGGCAACTTAAATGACAATTTTCATCTTTGAGAAAGGAACACTGAAGTATATTGCATTCTTTGAAGTAAAGGAGCACGATTGATGTAGAGAATATTTTTGTTACATTCCATGCTCTGGTTTAGCAGCTTTTCCAATACAACCCGTCTCTAACTTTACTGAACCACCTATTTATAGCGCTCAAAAGATTTGACTTTTGAGCAGATTGTGTCTCCCTAAACTGAATGCTGTGCGTTCCTTTTAAGGATCTGAAATTAGCCACTCGGATAACTTCTAAATTCAAATGTGTATTTGTTAGTAAGCATAATTAGCGGATTATTTACTTGTGTTTTGATTAATGTGCAGTGGCAAATGTTTCTGTGTTGCTCACGGTAAGCATTTTAAGTGTGATAAGCCTGGGTGTGACCCCAGAGCCCTTCAGAAACTCAGGATGAGTGAACAGCGAAGGTCAGGTCCCTTTCCTTCCCCTGTGCTTGGCGTTCAGGATCAAACCTCTGCTCGGAAGCTGCTCTGTCCCAGTGCCGCTCTCTGGGGCTTTATGAAGAGTTTGGCCGAGGTCGGGTGCACGGCAATACGCGTCCCACAGCTCTGGGTCCCGAGGAAGCCAGTTAAGACCTGGCAGAGGCCCTCTGCGAACTGGACGCTTGCACAGCAACAAAGCCCACTGCTGCTCAAGCGCAGGACCGTTACCCTGTCTTAATTTAAATCAGAGCTAAGTCCAGAACCCAAAGCTGTGTTGAAACAACCAACGTGTGAGACACAGAAGCTGACTTAGCTCTGGCCGTACATCCCACCATGGAGATACCAAACAGTGAAGACTTGTTGAGGAAAAGACCTCAAAATTTGTGCAGTTCAGAAGCGTTTGCAGATGCCCTTCTTTACCTCCCAGCTATAACTGTATCTGTTCTACGGTTTATATAGTCCAAAACTTAAAGGGAAAAAAAAGAAAACAACACTAAATAATTCTGGTTTGTTGGTTTAGGACGGTAGAAAGTTTTTCTCCGGTAATGCTCAGTTTCAGTGCTGGCGTCTGCTCGCTGGATGGGTGTGATTTCTGGACCTTCCTGGGCTTTGGAAGTAGGAATGGTGGAAGATTCTTCTTTTTCTGTGATCTTTCCATGTATGGCCATAATCGCTTTATCTACATGGGCCAGGTTTCCAGGTACCATAGAGATGAGTCTTAACAGGGAAAAAATTGTGGAAGGCTGCAATTGTGGTTTTGGAAAAGCTTGCTCTGGGATTTTTGTTTAACAGCTATTGGATGGGAGGATGCTTAGTTTGCTAATTTGGATGCCAATACTTAGTACGGTTTTACAGCTCTCGGTTATTTCATAGTGGTACTGGCATCCAAGCTACTTGGGGAAAAAGCAGAAAGGTTTTGGGTGTGCATTCAGCTTTTTTCTGTGATGTGTTTGGCAAGTGTTGACGCAGACTTGGGAATTTGGACAATTTTAAGGAATAATAATGACTATTGAAATATTAATTGTTTCTGCAGTTGGAACATTGCGCAGTGGTTTTAAAGGGGTCAGATGCAGGGAGACCGTCATGAGTACAGATAACCTAGGCGGATATTTTCCTTTTAAGATGACGTCTGTTTAGTTGTGTTTATAAATAACCTTTTAAAAATAAACACACCAAATACTTTCCTCTTCCATTGCAATAATACAGGAGGTGTCTTGGGAAAGTGTTATCTTCTATCAATTTCCCTTTCCTCTTCATTCAATTTCATCGTCTACTGATCTTTTTCTCCAGAAATTGCAGGCCAGCAGCACTAGGTATCTGTTACCAAGTTTGTTTCCTTGAATGCGTTCTAGTAGGAGGCGGAAGTGAAACACACTGAATTAGTTGAACCAAGCTCAGGGGGTGACAGCGCGTTTCCTCTTGATCAATAAAGTACCCTTTACACAGCGCGAACAATTTGTGTGCAAGAAGCTTTTAAATAATTTCTCCGAATGCAAGTCCTGCTAAGCCTAGGAGGTAGTGATGGTTCACTGGCTTATTATTTTTATGTAGGCCATTCTTCCTTGAGGCCACTAAGCCTTCAGGTTTCTCCAAGCCTTTAGTGGTCTGCACTTCGCTGTTATTCTTTCCCTGAGAGTGCTGATTAGTGACTTGCGGTATGGATGCTGATTTATCGCAGCTGAGAGTTGCCCCTTGGGGGCTGAGCAGAAACACTCATGAAGGAGCCCTGATTAAAAAGAGTGGTAATGAAGACAAATGTTTCGGAGGGAGTCAAGAGCAAACCAGGCCTTGGCATTCCCACTGCTCCTCTGAGCTTTTGGAGAGGAGGTAACAGTGGCCAAAGGAAATATTTCCCCCTTGTTGTTTATTTCTCATGGCACTGGAAAAATTTTTCTTTTCCTCCTGGGTGTTCTAACTCTCACTTGTTAACTGCTTTTCATGCAGGGTTGCAATTAACCCTTGGCAGATACTTACCATGTTCCCTTTATATTCACTCTATACATAAAGAAGTTTTTATGTTTTGACCTGTTAACCGTTTTAAGATTCTTTAAACTTGACAGTTTCATCTAATTTCTCACGTCATTAAATCGAACTTTATTTTCCAACAGTCCGTTCACATGAGGTTTGGTGTTTGTTTGATATCTTTAATCATCTTTTTTCCGCTCTGCTCTCTTTAATAAGGAAAAAGAATGACAAAAAGTAATGCTTACAACTGAGTTTTAAATCGGAGAGAGGTCAGAAGGTTCCTATCTGGTGTTGGACGTGTAACTAGAGACAGGTTTCAAAAGCATGTTGGTAGGCTCTAGATGGTCCGACACTTCTATTAACTAGGAATTCAAAACAAAAATGTACATAATGATTTCACCCTATTGTAGTTTTTTAAATTCTGTGGGGTTTTTTTAATTTTTAAAGATCAGCATGGGCTATAATTAGTGCATGAACTTAAAAAGCTGAGTACGTGGAAAACCATGCCCTGACTTTATTGGGTTTTGCGTTGTGTGTGCAGGGATTAGGTGGGCCTGTTAAAATCCATCCGAAAGTCTGCAGTTACTTTCTTGTCAGATTTGTGTTCACGTGAAGATGCCGTTGATCCAGAGAGGAGATGCCTCTACCGCAGGAGTGTTTGTTAAAGAGCCGTGACTGGCACCGAGCTGCGCTGCTGCGCCTTTGCTCTCCATGTCCCGACCAGGCCTGGTGCAGGAGCTGGTATCACTGCGCGGGGCTCTTCCTTGTAAGGTGCCAGACTTTGCACTTGTCCTCGTTGAGTTTCACCAGGTTTCTGTCAGCCTGTTCCTCCAAGTCCCCCTGAGCGGCAGCCCTGCCCTCAAGCACTGGGATGGGATGCATCCTCCCAATTCGGTGTCATCTATAAACGTGACGCGAGTGCGCTTGGTTGTTGCTTCCAAGTCAGTGATGAAGACAAGAAAGAGGACGGGTCCCAGGACAGCCCTCTGCGGTACTCCACTTGCTGCCAGCTTCCAGGTAGACCTGTTGTGACCTGTTAAGCACTACTTGCTGAGCTTGATTGGCCAAAAATGACAGGCAAAACCAAAAGTAAATTGCAGTTGGGAAACTGTGACTGTGACTTGCATCTGAGACAAGTAAATGTGGTGAACACGGCAGAGAAAGGAGTACTAGTGAATGTGGGAAGTGTCCCTGTGCCGTCCCTACAGCTTTGGTAGAAGTCGTCTTTGCCTTCCTTCAGGAAAGAAGGGGTGACTGAACACGTCCTGAGCAGTGAGAACGTGTGGATGGCCCTTTGCATTCAATGAGAATTTCAGGGTGCTTTCCAAATGGTAATTAACTTACTTTCTCCTGAGGTTTGCTTTAGAACAATATTCTAACCTGTCCTGCAGTGAAGTTCTACGTTCTAAAATAGTGTGATAAAGAGCAGTTCATCCAAGAAAAGAACAGGGAGAAGGGTTTTCTCTGATTGACTGGCTTTGTTCATGATGCACCTAAAAGGTCAAAGATTGTTTTGAGAAAGTATTTTAAAGGATGGGTCTGTGTTTTCTCTCTGTCTGAGAATCTACTTACAACTTCCATAGTAGTTCTTGCAGCATTAAATAAACTTACTGTACTAGGACGTCTAGGGCTACTATTTAATCAGTCTTAGACTTCCAAGGTACTAGAATGTAAACACTTTCCAGCGTTAGGTTTAAAAAGAGAACAACCGTTAAGGTTCCTTAGGATGATTTTGTCAAACTGAATTATTCTGTACAGTAGTGATGTAGAGAAGGAACGTTGGGGATTGTGCGCTTCACGATAGATGAGAGATTGTGTGTGATTTGGTGCCAGATTTTTAAAGCAGTTGCTCAGCTGCTTACCTTTGAAAGTCCAAATGACACTGGAAACTTTCAAAACTGGCTAAGGAATCTCAGAGGCTTGTAAAATTTTAGAAGTAACTTTTGAAAATTATTTTTGAAGCTATTGTTTGGTACACCTCAAAATCCCATCGTTTTAGCAGTGTGAACGTCTCTAAATTTACTTCACAATTCTATAGAATTCAGGGAAAGTTGATTAAGTATACCTAAGTGAAAAGTGATATGCGTTTTTTGACATCAAAAATTGTTGAGTGTAAAGGGGAGCTACATCTCGTTAGTAACAGTGTCTGGAATATTAAAAGATCACAGCAACTGGTGTGAGCTTAGTGGCACCAGCCTTTGTCTCTGAGCCATTGCACTATTCAGAATTTTGGAGATTTTTGGTTTTAAATCTGATTAACTTGTGGGTGTTGGAGAGCTACTTTGAGGCTGGCATTGCTGCACTAGTCAGATTGCATCACCGTCAGCTGCCCACTAATTATCAGGAAATTTATAGCTGCATTAGGTAAATGTCACTTCACTGCAGTGGCCTGGAATAAGAGCGTTTTCTGCTCTGAATTAGCACCATCGGCACGTCTCCGTGAGAGTCTATCCAAGCAAGCTAAGGGCTTTATTTATGCACAAGCATATTAGGGTTTTAAGAAAGGGTAGCTGAAAGATGTTGTATTGCTTTTTTGAACCGTAACATCTCTCCATCATAAATGTGTATTTATTTACTCATTATGCATAATCACATGTAAAGTGTTTAAAAAAGAATTTGCTAATTCCAGAATGACTAAATCTGTGTTCAGTAACGTAATAACTCTGTGTATACTTAGTCTGCAGGAACTCTTCAGAAAGATGATCCAGAAGAAGGATTACTTGGTCTATATTCCTTCTAGTAAAATTCTGTGTCAGCCCATGTAGTAGTTCTGCAAATCTAAGCAAGTATTCTCAAATGTTGCAGAATTAAATAATATCTCCTGGATCCATGTTTCCGAGTTGCTCAGTAGAGCAGTAGTCTCTTTGACTAAGGTTTTTGGGCAAACAGTTACCACTGTCTTCAGGTATGGAAGCGAGGGTGCGCAGTTGTCCATTCTGATGTACAAACCTCTCTTGGAAAAAGCTGAAGGATCTCACATCCCTAAAGNCCAAAAACTTGAAGGTTAAAAAAACCCAAATCGTATACATAAAAAAAAAAAAAAATGCCACCTTCATTCTTAATGCACTGAAAATAAGGTTCCTAACTTTTCCCAAAAGCTTGTCCAAAAGACCGTCATGAAATTCATTGTGCTTCAGAATGATGCCAGAACATCTGAAGAGTTTGCCACTCTGAGCTCTTTATAAGTACCAGAGTGGATGATGGCTGCTATTCTGTTAATGACAACATCTCAACCATGACAATACACAGAAAAAATAGTAGGCTGCTTACGAAATGCTGACTAGATTCTAGACAAACTCATGATTTACATCTGTTTTAAGGGACTGAATAGCTTTAGTGCTCCTCTTGCATTTTTCTACCATAGAATCAACTGTAAACTTTTGAAAATCCATTTTTTTTTAAAACAAATTCTGTGTGCTTGAGCCGTGCCTGGTATGAATTTTTCAGATAACCTCTAAATCCCTGATTTTTTCGAAAACTACAAGGAGAATGCTTGGACTTCCATTTACAGTGTAGTTTGCTTGCTTGCTCCGTAGTAAAAAACACGCAAATGGACAGAAGTGATGTTTGACTAATTTTCTGCTGGGGGATAACCTAACATGATGTGTATTTCGTATTGATGTTCTCCCAAAATACTTCCTTAATTATATCTCCTTTCACAAATAATCCTATAAAGCAAGAAACCAAAATTGCGGGTAAAGAGTTACTCTTACTTGCTGAGCCCCAATGCATTTTCTCGATTTCTGGATGCAGGGAGGGCACCTACCGCACACTGCAATTACACAGTAGATTCACTACAGTTAATTAGAAAGTAGAAGAGACTTAGAGAAAGTCGCTGTCTAGTATTAAGCACTTGGCTTCCTTTCTGGTTTTACTCTTGCCGCTTTTATGGTTCAAAGTGATACAGATGAGATGAAACTCAGCCTTTCTGCTGGGCTAGTAACACAAGCATTGGCAAAGGCCAACTGAGCCACTTACTTCAAAAGGATCTTTTTATTAGATAAGAGCAGATACTTACACATCGTAGTCAGAGGAATATAATTTTTACAAAAGACTGTTCTGCCTGCGCTTCTGTTTCACGGTTGTATTGAAGTTGCTTCGCTTTGTTCTTCATAAGATGCAAAACCCCACGACCCCCCCTTCTGCCATACCTCCAATTCCAGCATGCAAGTGAAGGACTGAAATTCTGGAACTCAGTCTTAAACAGGTTTACTGCAGGCATTAAAACTGTCTTGTGAGAGAAGACTTCATCCTTTCCCCCTGCGTAGTCAGCGGTATGGAGCTCTTCCCAGTATGTTCAGTAGAAAGACAGTGATTGCTTCACCTTTTTGTATCTAGTGTGTCTCAGTGTTTAATTACCTTGGTTTATACGGGTTGATTTTACTTGGGAGTTTTGAATTTGACTGTGGTGGAGCAAGATGAAACCATAAAAGCAGACGACAGCACTCGGCTGTACCTGGTGACCTCCTTTACGTTGAGGTACTGATGGTGGTTCTGGTGATGCGCGTTCCCTACTGCTGGTGGTGCTTTGCAGGGCTCCAACAAGCAGCTGGGGGAAGCCCGTTCTCCCCCACGAGGCTGTATTGAGCTGTTTGTGTGGGACACCTTAGTCCTTACAGTGAAACTTGATTTCACTTACCATTGATGCTGTTGGATGCTAAGGGCAGAGGGGGGACTAAATATCGACTTGCTGTTCCTCTGCAGCGTCGATGCCAGAAGTGTTACTGAAGGGCTGTATAGAGAAGTAGTTCTCCTTTCTGGCTGGAGAAGTGGTTGGCGCATGGCAAAGTTGAAATTCCATTGATAGAAACGGGTATCTTCAATCATATCCACCCCAAAACATTTGGGGCTTTTTTTGACTGAAGAAGACGTTTTTATTTCAGCATTTGGAAGGGCCTTGAAGCTTTTACGTGAAAGGACTGAAGAGGTGAAATGAATAAAATGAAAGGTTATGAGACCGAGTCCCCTGGAGATTGTTGGTGGTGTTGCTATCGCTGTAGGTACACACACACGCACGTGTCTTTCCAGTTTGCCTTGCTTGCCTTTGGAAGCAACAAGCTGTTGAGCAGATAGGCACCATTTGGATCGCTTGAGCTCAGCAAAGTCTAAATCGCTTCTTTGGGTGTGGATGGATCTCCACCAAAAGCTGACAAAACTAATTGTGTAAATGCTACAGCCTTTGCAATAAGCTGACAAGCCAGGCAGAGGTTTTGAACCGCTGCTGCCTCTGTTCCTTCAGCATTGACTGCCTTTTCAGGGCCCTTCCTTAGCTGTTAGCAGTATAACTCGGGAGAAGGTAAGACCCTGATGGAACAGAAGTGTGCTAAGATATGTGTAGGTAGCACACGTAGTTTTAAAAGTTACACCTAGAAATAAGTTTGAAATCTCTCCCTCGTATTTTGAAGTATGTTAGGGGTTCACAGTGATACTTAGCTTTGGTTCCCAGTGGGAGAATAGTCACAAAAGTCTAGATTGTCATTGCCAAAATTTACCATTCCCTGGCTCTCGTGCTGACCTGCCCAAAGGTGGTTTTTTCCTCTAGGTTCTCCCTCGCGGTGGCTCTGAGCATGGTCCCTGGGAGGGCTGCGTTCATATTCTCTATAAACCCAGATCATTCTCTGTTCCAGAAGTTAAAACATCCCTGAGATGGCAAATGGCTGAGAAGGTTTGCTTCAAAAAAATACCTAATTACTCCGTGTATTTATAACACTCGGTTCAAATGCCGGTCTCCAGGGAAACGGGTAAGCACAAGGCAAGTGCTGGGAGAGGGAGAGGGTGGCTTCCGTGCAGCTATAGGAAGGGACGAACCCTTGAGGTCCCTTCGGTCCGTGATTCCGATTGCTGGTTAATATTTTGTAAGCCGGGCAGGTTGTTTCTCTGGAATGCAGAAGTGTGTTGCATACGTCCGCGTAACGATCAGTGGAGGGCTTCTCATCTGCGATAGTAAATTAATCAACAGCCAGACTGTTCTTGCATGAAACTTTTATACTAGTGCTTTTCTATAAGAAATGACCTTATATAATTAGGTACGTTACAGTAGTATGAATTTACAAATACATATATAATGTGGCATTTGGCTATTGCATGATTTAAAATAGTTATGTTCTAATTTGGAAGTGTTCTGACAAACGCCGACTGGGTAAGAGACGCTTTTTCCTCTAAATTTAACCTGATTGATCATTTTGCAAGAGTGTTGTTATTTTGATGCCTTTTTTTACCACGTTTCCTGTACGGCTGCTCAGAATTGAACGTGGGGATGTAAAAATACTTTATACGGTGTTCTCAGAACGAACTTAATTTTGGGCAGCTTTAATGACAATAGCTTTTTTTGACAGTAGCTGGGCCTTGATGGAAGTGAATGACTCCATGTTCCCTGGAGGAGCGTCTATGTTTGGCGACAGAGCCATGGTTGTGACTTTGTTCCTGATCTAAGTAAAATCCCCGAATTTTGGCCTAGATGGAAGGGTTGAGGTGTGTGATGGGGGGATGTGGCCGCTGTCCCCTGGGAGGGCTGGTGATGTTGGAATCTTAACTTTTGTCTTACGCCATTTGCATTGGTGGCCTGATCTCGAGGGGATCCGTAGGACGGCTGCTCCCAGTCTGGTGTCCCCGTAACCCAGGAGCTCCAGTACGCTGCTCGCCCACCTGCTCTTAAATGCTCATTAACTGGCTTGGCAACATGAAAGCAAGATGCAGAACGCTTGTATTTTGTCTACGTTTTGGGCACCAGTGAGCTAGTTGGGAAGGTGAGAGCCAACATTTCAACAAGTGGCGGAGCCGCTTTCTTTTTTCGGCAGGCTGGCGCTGGAGCGGTTCCGACTCCTCACAGCAGCTCGTTGAGTGCAAATAATGAATGTTAATCCAGCCTCGTTGTTCTGGGGTCAAACACACCAAAAAAAAAAAAAAAATTCAGCGAGGGCGACAGCGCAGTAAATCATCTTTGTTTGCCTTGTGTATTAGGTTGGGGTTTTGCCTCTCTTTTTTTTTTTTTTTTTTAAGGGATGGTTTTAGCGTGTGCTTTTCATTCTCTTTTTGAGTGTGTGTAAGAGCAAGCATTCCAGCGGAGTTCAGGCTTCCTCATGAGGTGAGGACTTTTGTCCTCCATTTGTTGTTATGCAATATTGTGCTGCTTTCAGTGATGAAGTAAAGGGGGAAAAAATTGTCTGCCAGTATGGCTGTGATATTTGAATGATTTATCTCATTCCTCTTCTGAGTAACCTAACTTTGACATTATTCGTGAACTCCGAGCCTTGCCTGCGTTGTTCTTGCTAGTAGAAAACATAGCAAGGATGTAGTGGGTAATTGAACCCAGATGCACCGAAGGCTGCTCAGCCAGACTGTTATTTTAGCCTACACTAGTAGGTTTTTTAATACTAGTTTGACCTTACTTTGAAACATTCTCAAAATACCATACTTTAATATCAATTTATACACTTTTGCTCTACGACGGGGTAGTCATTCGCAAAAATAATGAAACACTTTCTACCTGTTAATGTAGGAGATACATAAATTAACTCCCCAACTTTTTCTGTATCTAAGGAACAAGTTTTATGTGCTGCTTTTCTAATTGGAGCGCTGTGGTGTGCCCGTAGCTGGGATCGCTGCCATCGGGGACAGCGTATCCGTCAGCTCTAGCGGTGCCGGCTGCCTCCGCCCGCTCTGCAGCGAGGAGGCACGTTTGGCAGGAGGGTTTGAGGCACGCAGTGATAGGAAGATTTACCAACAGCCCGTTTCAGTAAGTTATTAAACGGAGTTTAATAGCCATGGTACATATTCATCTCAATTATTTTTAATGGGAGGTAAATGTTTAGTGTATGTCTTCTGTGAAGTTAAGCTGCCTTAGTTAAACAGCTTAGAAACGCATTCCTGATTGAAAAAAAGGAAAAAAAAAAAAAAACCCACCCAAAAAACCAACCCACGTTTCACTGCCAGAGTGGTAGTTTGATTTTGACATACATGTAATGTACTTTCCATATCCACACTGTATTTTCCTAAAGGAGGAGCTGCTAATAGTACAGAGCAGAGCCGTATTTCCCTCCTCAATACAGGCTTTGTCAGTAACAACTGAGCACAAAAAAAACCTTACATATAATTAAATTTCCTGGGAAGATAGCATACTTTTTTTTTCTACTTAAACAGAACTGGTTTTCTTTCATTAATACTCTGGTCAGGTGGAACGGAGGTTGCTACCTTTCTAACGTGTCTGCCTAATAATTCTTTGTTATGTGATGGCCAGGAGTTAAAGTTTTGTGGTTGTACATCAGCAGCTTGAAGTAAAGTAAGAAAGAAACAAGGTTTTGTGGTCAATCTTGAAGCCGAGTACTGAAATTGATTAATTTTTTCAATTTCGCTCTAATTTAGGGTTAATTCCTGTAACAGCTTTTGGTGAAACAGAGAGGGGCTATTGAAGGCGAGTGGGTTGAACTTATTTTAAATTCTTGTTAAGGTATTGCTGGATGTGCTCGACTTTGGCTCGGCTGAAGTGGTGCTGCCGTTAGTTTGAAACTGAAGTCCAGCGCTTCGTGTAAAAACCGACGCATTGGTCGGACTGATGGTGGCAAACTGCTCGAAACCTGTTTGGCTTTGGGCAGTGCGGCTTAAAATATAGAAAGCGAGAAATTAAAAATGGCTTAGTGTTTTTCTTTCTGTTCTCTTATCAGAAATGTTCATTCAGACTATAACAACTGTTAGAACAAGATAACAACTTCAGGCCAGCTGTCAAATGTTTACCATTATCAAACCTCTCCCTGGGGTAAGATGCGACTTTGGCTCGCCTCACCGGCAGTAATTTAATTTTTCCTTCGTTCTGACTCGGAAATGGCAGCATTTTTCAAAGCTTCCTCCCACTGATGGCTGAAATTTTCCTTGTGAAATGATTTCCACCAGTCTTGAATCTTTCTTGCTTCTGCCGTCTTCACCTTTACTGATGGTTCTGCAACTCATCACCAGCTATGCAAACTGACAGTTCACATCCTGGGGCAGCAGCCGGGTCTGGCCTGCAGAAAGGAGCAGCCTGACCAAATTTACGCTCACAAGATCTCTTAATTCACAAAAGCATTTGCTCTAGTTCCTGTTCTCTGCTGCAGGGGCTTTTGGGGGGGCCAGCAGGAGAGCGTTCGGAGGGGAGAGAGGCACTCTTCACACTCTGCTGAGTACACAGGCTTTCGAGATGAAAAACAGACGGAAAGAGACATTTCCAGCCATCTTGCTGATCTATGCAGGGGTTCACTGAACTGTGCAACATAGCACCAGACCCATGTATCATTTAATGTGCTAATTTCTTCTTTCTCTTTTTTCTTTTTTTTTTTTTTTTGAGTGAAGGAGTTTTTCATTTTGTTGACAACCATATTGAAACTAAAAGTGGAAACGGTTAAAAGAGAACCTAAAATGTAAACTCAATACCCACCGGTTACTTCCTCCTTTGACGTTCGCAGCTATGGAGAGATCTGCTTAGTTTTGAAAAGCCTCTGACAAATGAGAATAGTCAGAATAAGTTTTCTATTTGGGCTGAACTGCACGTAACATCATGGTTTTTTTATTTCCCCCCCCCGCCCCCTCCCTCACAAGCTGAAACATATGCCATATGCTCGCCCAAATGCTTCCCCTTCTTGCACTGCAGGACGGATACGAAACTTTCGTTAACGTTCTTTCCGTAGACAAATATTTTGTTCCTTCTCCCTTACAGCCATTCCCTCCCACCCAAGGCAGTTTGCATCCCCATCGCCCTGCGGCAGCACAGCCAGAGTGCGCTCCCCCCGTAGCAAAAGGGCATTCAGACACCTTTTTTTTATTTTTTTGGTAGTCTTTGCCTCTCAGTTGGAAGCTTCTCCTAAGAATAACCCGTTTTACATTTTTGTGATGACTTTGGAGAAAAAATGTGCAATAATACCAGAATGGAAATGGTGGGGGGGGACATAACATTCCAAGTAATTTGATCGTGCTCCTGTAGTATTTGCTTTGATACTTCCCTATCATTAACTGTCCCGTTGCTTAAGGAGCAGCTGCACAGTCTGGTAAATGAATATATGTTGTAGTCAAAAGTTTAGACAGTAGGAAAAGTTAGTTTGTACTAACACAGGTCCTGATCTCGCTAAGAGCTATTCTGATTGAAGGTGGAGGAATTTTTAGCTCTTTTTGTGCATAAAGTAGTCCTGCTTCCCACTAATGGTGTTTTGCAAAACATATGTATATTTTTTTTATTTTTTTCTAATGGTGTCTTGTGTCCTTAGCATTAACTCTACTTGTACGTTCTGTTTTCTGAGTTTTCAGGCATTGTGAGAAATATATGAGAGATTTGCAAAGAGGGGCAAGGAGGGGTCAGATGTATCAGATGCGTGGATTCCTGCGAGCAGAGTACCCTGCCTTAGAAATGGGAATTCATAGGAGAGCTGCTTTCTGCACGTACTTTGAGGAGCACGAAATAGTGGTAACCGCTCAGGATATTTGTCATCTTAATAATCTGACAAAATGGAAAAATAAACGCAAATCTTATCAGTCTGCATTTTTGTTGGGGATGAAAGTGTTTGAAGAAAAATCATAAAGGAATCCATGGTAGCTCAAAGAGGTTAAACTCAACAGTTGTTTCCTTTGAAGTGTATGACCACGAGGTTAATTGCCAAAACTGCTTGTGGAAAAGGTGGTAACAATTTAACAAGACTGTACAACTGCAGCGACTGAGATGAATATCAGGTGTTTGCAGATGGTTTTTTGGGGGTTGGTTTTTTTTTTTTTTTCCTCTTTTGCCTAACAGGAAAAGGGGAGAAAAAACCAGAATGAGAACCAGGGGACAGAGCAGGAGAAGAAAAGCCCGACTAAACAGCCAATAATTCCTTGTTTGCTTTGCCAATGAGGCTGTAATTGGCCGGGAGGTTAATCGCAGCCTGTGGATTGGCGGGCGGCAGCGTTCGCGCCGCGCTCGCTCCATGCTGTTAGACGGGAGACGGCGATTATTAGAGCTCTCGCGTCTCTTCTTCAGGCTCACGACGACTCTGATTTATTAATCCCAGTAAGACTGCTGCCAGGAGTTTACAGTTCAAGGCACGGGTTTTGCATTTCTGCTGCTTGCAGTCAAGTTTATTCCAGAATTTCTTTTTCCAGCTCTGGATCAGTAGGTTCATTTGTCCCTTTCTGAAACTGCCATACTTCTAAATCTTTCTTAATTTAGTGGGAACAAAGTCTTTAAGCATGGAATTCCCTGAAGCCCTCCAGAAACCCAATTAGGTCAATGCAGTATCATAATTGGAAAGCTGAGATCCCTTATCATTAGTTACACTGGATAAACAGAGAGCGAAAATGTGATACAAACAGAAGTAGAAGAAATTCTTCTGATGTTGGTGTTCACTTCCAGGGGGAGACCCTTTATAATTTTAACAATGTCATCGGGGTATTTTAATTTTGTCATTCCTTCTC
>VZSF01003273.1:1733-166733 GCA_013398295.1 Chionis minor | reverse complement strand
TTTCTGCAGATTCAGGAGCGGGAGCAGGCAGACTAAATGATAATTGGCCTCATTCTGCGCTCCTTTCACAGGGAAATCCAGAG
This sequence comes from Chionis minor, assembly GCA_013398295.1. NCBI lineage: Eukaryota > Metazoa > Chordata > Aves > Charadriiformes > Chionidae > Chionis > Chionis minor. The sequence continues at coordinate 166,650 of VZSF01003273.1, read as the reverse complement.
CCTTGGGATGGCAGGTCTGCTTCCGTGCAGGCGTGCAAGGCAGCTCCTTAGAGGTGTTTCACAGACCCCATAAAAACACCATTCCCGTTTTACGTTTCTAGGTACTGACAAATAGCGGCTTATCTAATGTATTTTAAACAATCGTGGCTCTTTTGGTTACGTGCGCTCGGTAATTTTGCCTCGCTGAAACAAGTTGCGCAGCTCCCCCCAGTCTTGCTGATGTTGGTCTCTGATCGAAGTTGTGCCTTTGGTTCAGCATATATGGAAGGAGCATCAGTCTCTGTTTGCTTTGCATTGCATTTATGAGCATAATAAAGTTATTGTCCTCGTTTTCACAGAGAGATTGTCCTGCATTAGCAAAAAAGGCCACATAAATTATTTGCAAATGAGTGGCTTGTTTTTGCTTATTGATTTCCCAGAAGTGGCAAAATGCTTTAGCTTATGTTCACGACTATTTATAAAATGTAAAATGTATTTTTCTCTCTGCCTCTTGGCACAGACAGTGAAGTTTGTTAAAGGTTTAAAAACTGCGTCCTACTGTTCCTCCCTTAACCATTCTACAGGCTTTTAAACAGTCTCCTTGATTGTATTTTCTGCATTTAACTTCACTCTAAATTCAAAAGGTACGTGAAAAAACGCTAGCTCTTTAATTCCATATCACTATATAGGGCTCTTTTGGTCCCCTTAGGGGGGAAAAAAAGCAGTAAAATCCAAACCTGTAGGTAGATTGGAAAGATGTAGCTCTGTCCATTCCAGTTTCACCTCATTACCTCTTTTGTATGTGTAAGAGCTGTTTTGCACCACAGAATAATCATATTTTATGCTGTTTAAATCTGAGTCAGAGCTAGTAAATATTTTGGGCTTACAGAGTAAACTAGTTAGTGTTGAACTTTGGACTAGCCCAAGCCAAGGTGATTCATAGTCTTAACATTTTAATTTCTTGTTCGTTCTAAACGCAAGGGGAATGAATTAGACTGGACATTTAAAATCATTAGGGATTTAAGTTATACCCTGCCTTTCTGTATAATTTTTTTCAGTGCTGCTTTTGAGAAAGCTTCAAATGCTGAAATACTGTGGTTGGCTTATTGTAAAAATATTTTTCATCCTGCTTGGGAAATAAGATAGTCTGTATCTGGATTTTTCTAGTCTAATGTGTCCTGCAACAAATGTGAGCAAAACCTGCTACGTATTTAAAATTAACAAGAGGAATGTCACCTGAGGTATAGTTAGATGAAATTGTAGCGTTTTGCGTGCAGCAAAACAATCTCTTAAGGAATGCTAGGTTAGGGAGGTCTGGCTGGTTTTATATAGTTCAAAATTACTTGATCAAAGAATTTTAAGAAATAAAATGCAGAACTAATCTTTATTGAAAATATACTTTTATTTTACTAGGTGACTTACTACTGTATAACGCTACTTATTTTCAGTTACATATGCTTCTGCTGTAGGTCTCGCTATAATAAAGACATTTTTGGGTTTGCTTTGATGAAACTTCACAAGAGCCGTCTGCAGGGTAGAAATACAATTTCCCCTCTGCTTTAATTGTGCTCTGTCGTGGATTTGGCTGGGTTAACCCAATCAAGGGAGCTGCATTTGGGTGATCTGAGTGGATCTTATCAGCAGTGGACTCCTCCGGGTCGTATTTTTAACTCTACGCCCATTTGAGAATTAAAATTTGCCGGGCAGTTTTTATTCTCCCTCTCGGCGCATCAAGAGAGCCAAGCGCGGGTTGGGGGAAAGCAGTCGCATGAATATTCCCGCCTCCATTTATGTGCCTCAAAAAAGGTCATGTCCTTATCAGTGATTGTAATTGATAACAATGTGGTGGTTTCAGTCAAATCGGTGACCTTGGTGCCGCAGCGGGGCCTCTGCGCTGGTCGCTGCTTTCCTCACTTGCTGCCGCTTTGATGTGATCCGGCAGCTGATAGAGACGCGCGCAGGTCAGGGGGAGGCAGCTGGCTGGCAGTGCCAGATTAAAATATTTCTGACCCACAAAAGTAACCAAATGCCCATATTTCTTCATTTAGTATAATTAATACCTTGTATTTCCGTTGACTTTGATAAACAGAGGTTCCCCCCCCCCCCCTTTCCTTATTATTTTATTCCCTGTAGCTTTCAGTAATGATTGCAGGAGATCTGCAGTTAAAATTTCTTACAGACTCTGAAGAATAACATGTTTTGAAAAAGCAAAGATCAGAAGTCTCAATTAGGTCACAGCCTAGCAGGAAGCTTATAACCACATTAAAATGGGAAAGTTATTTCAGTTTTCAGTCTACTGTATTTTCAGTAGCCAGTGTAGTAAGCACAAGGCAAAAAGCAACACGCTGGATCTCTCACCGAGGAAATCCTCTTGCTCGTACGAATTTGCAATTAGGGGAGATACGTACAATAAGTAGAAGCGTTCAGTGTGCTTTACTCTGTAGCCTTCTTGAGAAGAACTTACTGAAACAGCGTCTAGAGGAACTGATGAAACATGGTTTTTTCTCTCTGGCATAAATGTTCCCTGTGCATTATTATTGTCAGCATTTAAAATCACTGTCTGAAAAGCGATTGTGGAGTGAGCGCCTGGGTCTCAGCGTATGAGCTCAGAGGATCAGCATAAAGGATCTCTGGCTAATAGTGAACCTCAGAGTATCCACTCAGGACTCGAATGTCAGCTGATGTCTTTATTTAAAAAAATAATAACCAAAAAACAGCGGCGAAGCAAGCCATCTGGAGGGCTGACGTTTGCTGTGGGCAATGATATTGGTAGCTGCTGCTCTTTCTTTTCTGGGCTCGTGGCGAGGTAGCGCGCGCAGCCCCTCTCCCCGGCTGCTGATGCCGGGTGCCGCCGCGCGCCGCTTGTAAACAAAGTCACCGGGCAGAGATTAACAGCCCTGATTTGTCGTGATGAATGGAACTCGGTTAAGGTTGCTCTTGTAAGGCAAGAAATATATTTTATGCCATAACCAAATTTCATTCCTTTTTACCAATAAATTTTGAATTGTGTTTAACAGCCAGATAAACGCAGAGCTTTTTTTTATTGCCGTTAGGATTCTAGATATCTCTATTACATGTATTTTCTATTGAACTTTACATTAAGCACGGTAGATCATCTCTGTCAACAAATAAATTAAACTTGGACCAAGTAGTATTTTCTTGTGGGTATCATGGATCTGGTTTTGCAACGTGTTTTTATTTTCCAGTGACAGCAGTTATCAAAATACAATACCTAGGAGCTGGTGTATCCTGAAATACTCCTTAATCGACGAGGTCCTGAACTGTTACCTTGGCAGAGCCTTTGCATTACTATAGGGAAATCATCTTTGCTATAAGTATTGCAGGGGGGGGAAAAAAGCCCAAACCCATTATGCAGGCAGTTCTTCTGGTATGCACAGAATGATAGAGAGATGTGCAGTAGGATGGACAAGGCGCCACAAATGTTAGCAGGTTTAATTCCCAAAGTACTGGGGTTCAATGCTCCCTTTTTTAAACATCGGGAGTGTTTTATACATGCAAATTTAACTCAGCGTATAACTGAAGCGCTAGCATTTAGAAAGTAAAATGGAAATAGAAGATGAATATGGTGTTTGACCAGTTTGTTATTTTTATTGTGAATACATCATCTGGCTTTGGAGTAGCTGATGCTCGCTCACCTGACTGGATTTCCTTAATTCAGGAGTTCTCGGCCTTTGCCACATCTGGGCACCTTGCTGAGGTCTCTTTTCCTCATGAGTCTGGGGGTTTGCTGGCTCCTGTCCCTGCCCCCATCGGGGCTGAGACCCCCAGCCCTGGTGATACTGGTGGTGTCGGTGTAGCTCGGGGGGTCGCAGGAGGGAGCCGTGAGGGTGCGTTTGGTGCATGCGGGGCTCAGTAGTCGGGGTGCTCTGCTATGGTTAGGATAACTTTGGGATTAAACAGGGATACCAGTTACCTGCGCTGGCTTTGCCTCTCTTGCTGGCAGAATTCAGCGTACTTTACTCTTTTTGTGTATTTTCGCGTTTGAAACAACAATTTTATCCTAAAAATTAATTACAAAAATACGAGCAGTGAGGAAAGGTGGTGGTGGTAGATTGTGGGCGCTGCACAGACTGACCTCACAGCTATAAAGCGAATTTGCACTAGGGACAAGCTGGGATTCGGCAGCACCGAAGCTGTTCTTACTAGAGTGCACCTGCAGAGTTGGCATCTCCTCCACCTTCCTGAAAACTGAAATAATCCAAACTCTTCATGTTACATAAAACGCAAGCGTAGCTTTGCATTTTTTGTATGGCTTCTTGACTGAGCCCGAATTTGCTGTGAAATGTTCAATAAAGGGAAGGGATTGTGGAAGACCTGAGTCTGGTAGAAACAAGAGCGCACTGACATTTGTAAGGTAGGGCTGCAAGTACGAGCAAGTTACTTTTCAAAATCAGAGGAAGCCCCGCTGGAATCTAAATGTTGTGTGAAACTGGTGCTACTTTGATGCTCTGAATGTCCCTCATCTCCGTCTTAGCGACGGTGAATACAGCTTGATTGTGTCTGTGTTGGGAAGTGTTGGGTATTTGGGGTTTGTCAGCATTTGTCACTACCAATTGCTAATTCTGAAAGTGGCAAAGAATAAAAATGGGGCAAGAAATATAAACGTCAGGGGATTCCTTATCTTTACCTGTGTTTGCAGCAGTGCTGTGTTGGCGATGAGAGCAGCAGCACGTATGATACTTATATAGCAAGGCGGCGAGGCCGCGGGGAGGCTCAGCGCTCCGTGCTCCCATTCTTCCCCTCCTGCGTGACTGTGTTTTTGCACATGCTGGGTACAGTCGTTCTCAACATGTGCATCACATCCAGGAAGTATCGGAGCTACTGTGCGTGTGCGGATGAGCTACTGCACATCACGCGGGCTCTGTCAGCGCGCTGCTCCCGGCCTGCCGAGGAGGAGGCAGCACAAAGCGATTTTTATTTATTTATTTTTAAATTTTTTTTTAGACTGTGGCAAGGTCTGGCCTTGGCTGGCTGAAATGCTGCGGGCCGCTGTCGCCCCGTGCTGCTCGCCCAGCAGAGGCAGGAGCTGCGAGCAGACGGCTTCTGCCAGCAACACCAGTCCTTCGGCCCCGGGATCGCTCCCTGCGGGTCCCACGGGAAGAGGGCTCTCGGGAGCTCTGTCCCAAGGGGCTGCGAGGAGCCCTGTGGCTGTACCTTTAGCACTTTCCTTTTTCTACAGCATCCTCAGTATATGCTCTGCGTTGAAAGAGGAGAAAATTTAGGTTTGGGTCTTGTGGGCGTTTCAATAAGCATCTGACTTTAAGTGCATGTAGTTTTAAGTCTGCGAAGCGACTGTTATGCTTAATAATAAACATCTGTGTAGTTTTTTTTTTTTTTTTGTACCCTAAGAGTTCAGGCAAGCCAGTGTCTGAAGAGCTCACGGCTCAGCATAGGTGATTTAAAGCTCAGGTCAGTATTTGTGCGCAGAACACTTGGGGAAGCAAAAATAGAAAACAACCAAGGAAACGGTGTGTTTCAGGGATGACTTTAACAGTTCTAATTCTTAGGAGGATGTGTGTCTGTAACTTGCATATTATATAGAAATCAAAAAAAAAAATCAGTTCAGACCTGGCAAATCCAATATTTAAGTGTATTTTGTGCTAATTCTTTTAAAAGAAGCCTACATTCCAGCATGTCTTCATTCAGTTAATTTAATTGGGATGTAGGTCTTTGAGCTAGTGGCTGATTAGAAAACATGACCTGCTTGAGAGATCAAGAAGGTAAATTGATAAATGTTGTAGCAAAGGTTAGTAATGTGTGAGAGAGTAGAAGCTGCTCTGGGCTTTGAATCACTGATCAAGGTCAGCTGCAGTTCATTAAAATCTTCAGAGATTTAGATTCATTGTAAATATACCTGCATACCATAGTTTGTCTTGTAAATCCTACATATTGGTTATTTAGTAATATTGCGTATTATGGAAGCAGTTTTGTGGTAGTAAATTTACACCAAGGTACAAAGCCAAAGTCCTGTAAAGTATTTGAATTAGAAAAGTAGGCTGGAAGGACGGATGTGGGTGATGAGACTGGCACAGCCAGCACCCCGGCACGTCCCGTGTCCCTCCGCCTTCACGCCGGAGTGTGCCCACATGCTTCTCGCTTCTTTGACGATTAGAAAGCTTTTCAGGTACCCCTGGTTTTGTGCTGATGCTGTCCTTTAACTTAAACAGATTTTACTTCCCTGGCCCTGGTGTCCCTGGAGTGGCTGGGGAGAGGGGTCATATGCTCACCCTGGCTCACAGCTGAAGCAGGGAAAAAGCCCTGCTGTTTTCACTCCCTTATCTGAGCCAGCTTTCTGTTCCCCTCGTCAGACTGCTTTGTATCTCTTTCAAGTTTTCAGCTTGAACATGGGTCTCGCTACGCGTGTCTGAGACGACATCTCACCGTGGTGCCGAACAACATCGTATTTCTGTTTTCCATGATCCGTGCTGGAGCGCGGCCATACCAGACAGCTATCATCCCATCACCGTCCTGCAACTGGAAGACCTTGGGCTTTTACCCCAGCCTTTCTAACTGACAGGCAATCGGACTTGTGCAGTCCTGACCTCGCGCTTTGTGCTAATACATCTTCTGCCTTTGGTTACAGTCCTCAGGAACTTCCTTCTCTTCTGAACAGTCCATCCTTGTCCAGGTTTGTTCCTCCTTTTCTTACAGGCTCTGAAAGCACGACAAATGAAGGACGTACAAAGGGGCTTGTTCTTCATCATGTTCCCCAAAATCCTGTTCAGCCATCGTGGTCAGTCGGTCCTCTCCAGTTCATCCCAATTTTGCTACTTGGGATGCTGTCACCCGTTCGGTGTCTCTCTCTATCTCTGCCTACGTCACCGTGGCCACGTCCTGATTTCATTCCAGCTACTCGTTTGTCTTTTGAAGGATGCGTGTCCGCTGCTCTCAGCTTTCTGGTACCCGTTTCAGCTGACGCTTCTCAGTCGTGGTGCGGTGTTGGTCGTGCCACGGGTCTGAGGAACTTCCAGCAGTCTGTGGTCTCACCTGTTTGAGGACAGCAGCTGAGGAACACCCCACCTGCACCTCTCTCTTGAGTGAACCATCAGCACTGGAAAAGCTTCCAAGGCAGAATCCTCTTGCTTGCTGCTGCAGCCTTTGGGCAATCCATTGCCTGTTTCCCAAGCCGCAGTTATTTCTCCGTTGTGGCGCGTGTCCCGAGGCAATACGACCAGTTTCATGAGGCTGCGAAGGTTGTGTGGGTCGTGTCCCACCACGCGATGCCGTTCAAGTGTCAACTTTCCATTTGTCCCACGGGCTGCCTTCACAAAACCGAATGTAACAGGGTTTTATGCGCACCGGCTAATGCGCTTTAAGTGGTTATATCGTTAAGTGAAATGCATTTGCAGGTGTTCTGGTAAAAGCAGAGAAATGTTCATTAGAACTTGATCACATACCTTTCCTTTAGGTTATTCCTGACTCAAATCTCTTGCCATGAGGTTAAAGTGATGTTAAATCTACTAAAAAAAAAAAGTGCCTAACAGAAATAGTTTTAAAGTACTTTTCTCAAAGCATAACTGTGAATCACTTTGAGCTTAATGGTTTTAAAAAATCTAGAACAAAAGAGTTTTTTCCCTACAACAGCTGTGCAGTTTTATTAAAAATTTAAAGAAATCTTATGTGTCTAATCCTTTGAGCGGATGTGTAATTACTTGGCTTGGGCTCTTACACATGGATAACCTAGCTGTACTGTGAGACAAGATTCTTATGTTTAATTTAAAGAATCATGGGTGTGCTTTAGAGATTATCAACACCAAGCCTCGTAAAGGAACACAAAACCAGAACAACTATTATACATTATCATTTGTTATACAGATGTTACAAACCATCTGACTAGCAGACAGTGTAGTTTGCAATAGTATTAGCGAATGGTGGCGGGGTCTGTAGAGTAAAAAAAAAAATGGGAAAATTGTCTTTTTGAAGATGTTTTCACTTTCCAAATTTTAGATTTTTCCCCATGGATTTGGGTATTTGCATTTAGTATGCATTCCCTTCAGGTAAACCTGTTGCTTTTATAATCAGTTATTCAGGCTGCATTATCACTTTTTATCTGCAGCAAGCACCTTTTTCGGCTTCATCGTGGCCATTTGATACGAAGCCCAATTCAGCAGCGTTGTTGAGCTTGAACGAGCTGTTATCTGAACTGTGCTATAAATGCACGGCTGCATTAAAGGGAGTTTCGTGTCCCTACTGATGTCACTGCCACAGGTTAGGTGCTTTAAAAATTAATGGATTTTAAAGGCCCAAGAATACCATCATACAAACCCAGTTCATTTTGCTTTAGGTAATTTATCAGGATATGATTGTTGGGTACTTCCATCAGAATGTGTATGATCCGTTATTTAAAATTGTGACGAACTAACCCACATCTGAAATGAATTATAATCTCTTTCAATCAAGTTTGAGATATCAGTCAAAATCACCCCTCATGTGAGCAGGTACAACTCCATTGAAGTCAAGTCTGCTTACAATCAAGCTGATTTTAGCCAAGGGACATTTTTTCCTTATTTTCTCCCCAACCCCCCCGCCTTAGTAATCTTCTTCATGTTTGTTGCGGGGTTTTTTTTATATTACATTTGGTTGTAGTCACTTTGGTAGGGCAAACACATATCATACCATTTTCTTCCATAGAAATCATGTGTGCACATTATTTTCAAAATCTGTATTACAAAGTCTTTTATCCTTTTATTAGTTTAGTACTTAAGCCCTAGACATAGGAAAGAAGCCTATCAGTGAAAATCAATTGAAACGCAGTTAGATACAGATCTGATGTACTGTGCAAGGAGGCTTAGACACAGCACAATAAAATCAATTAAGGCCTTTCCAGCCCCGTACGGTTTTACCCATCCAATCACTTTTCACACATTCCCTCCATTAGTTTTGCAAGAGGGGTTTTTTTCATATGATTTATGATGAATGAGACCCTTGTTACGAATATATAGATGGGTCATTACCCTATGAAATCCAGACTGTACTGGTGCTTAGTGATTAAGGCTTTCTGCTGCTTCTGTCAATAAAGTTCAAATTCATCCCCCTCCATCTATGATAGGGAAGCTGTAGCCATTGTTGTCTAATTCACTTAACAATGTTATAATTGTGATTTGGTTTTGTTCATCATAATAATTTACATAAACCCTTTTGTATTTGTTAATAATTTGGATTAGTCATCAAGCTTAAGGAATGTAATAGATCAAATAAACAAAAGGCAAATAATAATATATAAAAAAAGGCACCAGGCCTACCCAGACAGATGTGAAGAGCAGATTAAATACCAGTTGCGTACGATGCCAAAAAATGAAATGTCTTGGATTGAGAAGATAAATACATCCAAGTGCAGGTTAGATTGTGCGACAAAGGTGTAACACCTTACTCTCAAAACTCCTTTTCCTTTATGGGAGTGGATGGCTTAGTTGAATTTGAATTTCGACTTTAAATATTAGCCAAGCCAGGGACAACTGGACAGACAGCTCTGGTGTATGAATGTTTATGCAAATGAAGATGCAATAAAACAAGGCTCCTTGAAAAATCTGCCCTAGTAAATTAGCGGAAAATGCACCGCCATAAACAGCTGTTGCATTTTAATCAAGCATCTGTAGAGTATATTTTGCTTTGTGTTACAAACAAAACAAAACAAAAAACACCCAGATTGTGGCAACCTCATTTTATATTCAGAAATTAACCCGTTCTGCACTGCTAAAAAAGAGTAATTCCCAGGTCAGAGCTTTAATTCACCGAGGGAGTAGAAGTGCGTCTAACTCATTGACTTTCAGGCTACCTTGTTTAATTTAAAAAGCGATGTTTCTGAATGAAAGAATAATTAGCAAATTTTACTTCTCTGTAATTCTGGGGAGGTTTTTGCTGGTGCAGTCGCATAGTTTGAAGCACGGTTTTTAATGAAATTGATCCAAATAGGTTTAAAGAGCGTTTCTTCTGTACTCCTAGCTTTGCACAAATTAGAATTACTCTTGCAAAATAGTTCAGCTGTCAGGTCTTGTTAGAAAACCTCCTTTATATTCATGTGATACGAAATCATACATCTTGGTTTTCAAAGAGTTAATAAACACCCCGAGCTGTGCTGATCTTGTAGCTTTAGCGAGCCTTAATCTGTAAGCTTGATTACCTCCTAACCCTCAGTCGCCTGCCTCCCTCCGAACGCAGCGGGAGTTTTACGGTAGCATTAGTGGCATTTTGCCCAGCTTTGGCTTTAGGGAAATCATTCAGTGAGAAAGAAAAGCAGAAGGACTGGATCTATCTACTGCTGCGAGGTCATTAACACAGCGGCATGGCTGGGCAGCGCTGGCGGAGCTCGGCGGTGGCAGTCCCCTCCGCTACCCAACAGGTTCCCGTCCACCCTCCCGGGAACGGGGGTTCGGACACGCTGCTGCGGAAGCACCGGTGGCTTCCCTAAAATGATGTCGAGCGTTTGCTCCAGAAGAGCGTTAATTTCTCTAAATCGTGCATACGGGCATGGGTGTAGGTGTCTTGGTCGTTCTAAGAGCAATATTGCTGCAGATTTATGTGCGCCGGGCTCTTTGTGCATGCGGAGGCAGACAGGAATATTTAGTGGAGTTTGCTCTCGCTCCAGGAAAAACTCACAAGTGGGAATAATTCTTACCCGCCGTACAAACTGGATGTTCGTTATTTATAACGCTAGCCAACGTGAACAGCCGCCTGCTGCCTACCGTAACCGTAAGGAGCAATTCTCGCTCCGCAGGTAGTGGGAGGAGTGGTTTTAACTTTCCGGTGACGGTGGTGCAGTTCAGGAGGTTTGGTCGAGGGCTCTGCCGATTCTGGGATTGGCCGTTTTAATTCCTGTTAAGGTCCCGCCACAGTTTGAAGTAGCGGTGGTTGTTTTGGCTGGTGCTCGCCACGTTTTCACGTTAATGTTCACAAAACCATTTGCTTCTGCCCCCTGGATGGTCGTTGGCTACTTCTGGAAGAGCCTTGGCTCTTCGTACTATTGACGTCTTCAGTTCCAGAAGTAGTAGTGCCGTTGGGCATCACGCCCAGCCTTCGCCAGGAGTTTGTTGCCGAGTTTTTTGGCAGGAGAAGATTCTTGTTGTAGCGTGATGTTGTAGTATGGTATCTCCAGCTTTGAACGACCATCGTTACAGCGAGAGCAACCCCGGGAGCAGGAGGAGCCCAGGGCTGGAGCGGAGCACGGCTCCCATGAGAGACACTGGTCTGTGCTGTGAGGTGCCAATGGGAGGTTTTCAGCCGTGGCTCAAGTTGTACCTGCTCACTGAAATGTGAGATCTAAAACCCGTCAGGGGTTTTGTATTTTCAGCAACTAATTTTGTGAACAAGTATAGACACCATCCTAATTAAAATTTCTTGTGTTCGCTTTTGACCGGAGTATTTGATAAAGGGGCAAGTAACTGAGACAACTGCTGAAAAATTCATTAAAAAGTCCTTCATTGGCTGAGATAAAATAAAATAATCTTTAGAAAAAATCTGTTCTGGGGGAAAGCCACTTGTGTCTTACTCCTCTCTTGTATCAGCAGAAGCAGAGTGGTAACATGCATCTTCCCTTGGTATTTTCTGTGTGTCTCCGGTGACTGGTTAGATATGGTACCAGTTCAGCTGAAGGTCTTCTGGCAACATATTAGCTTACAAAACAAAAGCAAATTATTTCAACTCCCCTTTCCTTTTTTGAAGTGAAGCTGTTGAGGTTGGTAAGGCGTTCTCAGGAGGGTCTGGTGGTGGGACTGGGCTGTTGGGGATCTTCAGTGAGCTGGAAGGCAGCAGTGGCCAACTTGGTAGTGAGAGCAAGCATGTTTAGTTCTCCTCGTGCAGCTGTAATTTGGCCGTGTCGCTGGTGTGGACGTGCCCCACCGTGCTTTGTTCTTCAGTGGAAATTCAGGCTGAACCCCCTGGGGTATTCGCGGGTCCTGTTTGGTTCAGGAAGGACTTTGCAACCAGTTGGGCAAGGACACACCTCATCATCCTCACCTCGCTCAGAGCATCTTGCCTGTGGGCTTTAGCTAGCTTGTTTGCTGTATTTATTTAATAAAAGTTCAGCCTTTGCTGCTGTTTTGAAAGAGTAGGCATGTGTTTATCCTGATTTTAGCATGCTGTCAGCGAGTATTTCCTTAAAAAATACCTTTATTGTAACGTTCTCTCCTCTGTTGTCGACTGTAGCGCCTCTCTTGTTAAGCAGTGAGGTTACGAGCAGTCCAAAAGGTGCTAAGGGTACAATCCTGCAAACATATTATGTTAATGCATATTCCTCCTCAAAACGTCATCTTCGTCTAATGATACTTTATGGAAAGTGTTGACGTTAACCAGCACTCCCTGCCACGGAACCACCCTGTATTGTGCTGCTCCTGCTCGTTTGGATGAGCCTAATCAAATCTCCGTTATTATTCTTGAAGGAATGTTTCTCCTCTCACCCTGCAGCGCAGGAGCAGCAAAGTGCCCGTGTCTGGGGAGAGGAGGAGGAGGACGGAGAACGTTTTCAGCTTGACACAGAAACAAATGCCCTTGTTGTCTTCACAACTTTCTTGATGTGTACAGCGTGAATGCCACCACCTCCTTTTGATCCTTGGCAAATGATAGACCGTGTTTAAATTAAGCATTGAAGCTGAAGACTCTTGCTTTCTGTTTCACTTTTAACCTCTTTGCCGGATTTAAATACACCGATATTCTAGGGTATTCCAGGTCTGTGTAGAGACCGCAACTCAAGTGTTGAGGGTTATACCACTGTTCGTAGTAGAAATGGTATTTAGAGATTGCTGTGGGTACACGCAGGTACTCACTAACCTGTCGCGGAGCTCACCGCATGCTTCACACCTACTCTTTGTACAAATGGATTTGGGCAGATGGGCTCAGTGTTTCTATACATATTTCCTTAACGACCCGCCAGGACGCACAAAAGTGGTATTTTTAGTGTCCTGGGTGTACCAATTACCACCAATATAATATAAGGCCTGTGGGAAATAGAAAAAAAATTGTATTTTCTTTACTGTTCTTCCAAGCAATAGGCATACGATGCACTGTGTAGGGGGAGGAGTTGCTTTAAAGTTTTAACTTCTAGCGCCGCTGATAGCTGGGAATAAGCACAGAATGTTTTCACAGAAATTGCACTGGAGTTTAAAATCTTTTGCTTTTGGTATCAGTTTTGCACTCTTATGAAATGCTTGCCAGCATTTAATATCCTCTGTCTTTTCTGTGACCATGCCGTGACCTTTCAAAATAAAAGTTGCAGATCGGAAGTAACTGGCTGAGAATTAGTGGTTGGTATATTCCAGTTTACATAGAGATGTCCTCAGTTAAAATATGGTTCATTCATCGGTCAAACCGTCCTTACTTCCTTTAATTGAATTAAGATGGGCAAATGAGAGATGTGTGCAAGACAGAAAAAAAATTCTTTTGCAAATCACTGTTATCCTTTCGATAGTGTAAAACGAATCAATTAGAAGCATGTCAAAGCATCTTTTACACATGCACAACTTTGAAACAGAGAATAGTTCATAAAAGTGGAAATTTAAATTGGAAAGAGGAGAATGTAAATTAGATTTTACAATTACACGTAATCTAATTTTTCTTTTTGAGAAAGATAGATGACTATTATTTGATCATATTTTATAGGCTGTTGCATTTACTATAATCATTTTTCTAACTGCTTCATTTTGAAAACATGCTCGTGTACCTTTTGTCTCATTGAATTGTAGCAGCAGCAACAACAACAAAAAGAGATTTTAGCTGTTCACCATTAAAATGAAAAAAAATTCTGCATGTTAGTTGAGAGAACCAGCTAAGCCCTGGGCCCAGAACGTGGGTGACAAAGCAGGACTTTGAGAAGTACTTGCATTTTGATGCTGTTCTCTCCTGTGTTTCCTGATCAGGAATCCACTATCTTCTATAGTGTGTTTTGGGGTTTTTGGGCGGTCCGTGGAGGTGGCCTTTGCAGCAGTATTCCGTACAGTCTCTTTAACAAGTTGCTTTAGATGGTTAGTTGAACAGAATAGACTGTGTCAACTCAGAAATGTTTAAAGCTGTCTGAAGTGGTTGGTTGGTGGTTTCCCCTTTGTTTTCCCTCCCTGTTTTCCTTGGAGCCGCTGGCAGAGAACGCCCAGGGCCTGGCCATGCCGGGTCCCTTCCCGGGGCAGCGCAGGGGCCCGAGGTGTGTCACCGGCCCCGAGCTCCCGCATCTCGTCCCCACGCCGTCCCGGCGTCCTCGGGGCTCCGCTGGAAGGACTCATGTGAACGTTTATATTCTATGTGATTTTTAACTGGAAATAATCCACATAAATTAATACAAATATATGTGCGGTTGCAATACGTTCAGTAAAAGACGTTTCGCACGGAAGCCTCTGGTAGCGTGTGTTTGAAGTTATGTAAAATACGATTGTATATTTTGAAAACTTCAACTATTGCTTTATAACTCCAGTCTGGATTAAAATTGATTCTACAAAAAAACCCCAAACCCAACTTAGGAACAAATTATTTAATTAAAAAGCAAAACAAGACGTAGGGTGGGGGGTTTTTTTTAAAGAAGATGGGTGAGAGTTAGGGTCTGTCCTTTTCTCCTATTTTAACATGAAGCATTTATATAGGGCTTTTTAAAAAGTTAATTTGTGTAAAAGTTTGCTTTGGTTAGCTTCTTGTGGGCTGTGTGGAGAGCAAGGGCTTTCACAGTACCCCATAGACGGGATCTTTCGAAACCTGCATTTTCATCGTGAGCCACATGCTTTTTTTAATTTGAAGGTTGTAGGAAGTGTCCCGTTTGGCTCTTTTTCATAGTTGGAGGAGTCCATCGGAAGGTAGAAATTCCAGCTGTTGGCTAGTGCTAATGCTGAACCCTATCCATGGGCTGCCTTATTTTTGGCTGCCTTCCTTATTGGAAGCTTTTTTGTTTGTCCCACAAAGATACATGTAGAGGAAAAGAGGAAAAACAGCAAAAATGCCATGACCGTTGCAAGAAGCTCTAAACACATTAACAACAGATTTGGAGTTATTTATTGATGGTTTTGCCCACTGGCAGTGTAAAATGCGTGTCAGTTGTCATCACCAGTAACAATTTCAGCACATTGTGTTCCTTTTTTATTTACACCAGTGGCAACATGCTTATAAACACCATCACTGGGGGTGGGTCAGGAGGTCAGTGCTGGAGGTTAAGAATGGAAGGGGTCATCGGCTATTAACCTAAGTTTAGCAGCAAATAGCCCAGCCCCGAACGTGCTGGGGCCTCGGCGCCTGCCCAACTTAGTCAAACTTTTGTATCTCGAGTAATTTGGCTGTAAGATATTTTCTAGGGGTTTAATTTGGGGAGGTTTCTGGGGGTAATTAAGTCTCTTGGATTTTGCGTCTGTGTCTATCCGTTCTTACGGGTTTCCTGATCTTTGCACCAAAGTAAAACCGTTCATTTAAGGCTTAATTCCCTTCGGCTTGGAAGCAGTGGGAGTTTTCCATTGGCTTCAGCGGGAGCGGAGTCGGACTAATCCGACACGTCACAAACTAAAAAAGTTGTGCAGCGGCAGTGATTGAAACCTGAACTCGGAACTGGTGAGGTAGGGGCTTTTTATAAAAGAAAAAAAAAAAAAAAAAATGAAGCTTTTCTTTCACAGGCCAAGAGGTTTTCTACTTTTGTCAGGTTTTTCAGGGATGTGGTAGCCCAGGCTCTCAAGAAGAACCTGAAATCATTGGGGTTTGCAGAAGTGGCGAGTGATTTGGGTGTGCAGCCCGGCACGTTGAAGGGACCTGCTTTTGAGAAAGCCCAGCCCTCTAAAAACAGTCCCCCGAAGGTGTTCCCGAACGAGCACGGAGAGAGAAAACACGCGAGCGTTGCCCGCTGCTCAAAATATCTTGGCCGAGGTGTGTGCAAAGGCTGGCTTGTTAGTCTTTTATTTATTCAGCGCATACACGTTGCGACGGCACGGCTTCAAGGGAAAAGAATATTCCCTGAGCATCTTTCACCTCCTTGACTTTTACAGAAGCTTTTGCTTTTAATGCTCTAAAGGCAAAGTGATTTTTTTTTATTATATACTTTGTATACAGTCTTTTTTCTGGAACCTTGAAGGGGTTTAAAAATTCATAACCAAAAAAAAAAAAGGAGTACGCGGCTGCACCTATCTATTTCAACTTGTTACCGCACAGTCGTGAAATCCATCAGCGCTGTTAAAAGAGACAAAACTGTTCCCATTAATGTTCCCTGTATTTACAAGTTACACTGTGTTTTGAATCGTGTACGGTCCTGAACATCCCTCTGCCACTGCGCGCTCTGAAAGTTAATGTACCTGTTTGAAATTCCCTCTGTTCCCATCTTTTCCGTGCATTTGACACAACGGTGTTTCCCCGAGAGCTCTTTTTGTCTCCTCTGCCAGGCAATTTCTGCTGCCGCATCCAAAAGCTCTGTTTAGAACCCTTTAAAGAAGCTGAAAATTTACAGTTGCAGTTAAACACGTTAGCTTAGTGTTCCCAAAGATACCTAGTGGATTTGAATACACAGATCTAATGAATTTTAATGGGAATAAGCTTTGAATTATGTAAAATATAGTAAGATGTTCATCTTGAACCCAACTAAAGTAATCTTTTAGAGTTACATTTTAATACACAATTTATCTAACATAGATAATTTATACAAGTTTCTTTCAACACTCGCTCTGTTCCCGTAAGCAGTACTTCTGCCAAAAAGCTTTTCTTTTTCATGCAGAATGGTGGGTTTGATGAATTAGACTCAAGAAAGTTACCTAAAGCTGCCTTTAAATTCCGCCAGTCCCGCTGTTTGGATCGTCTGAATTTGATTTGTAAATAAAACTTGCAGCCTGCCTTCCTAATGGCTCTTTTGCTCAGCCATGAAAACGTACGTAGTGTGATAGCCTTAAAAGAAGAATTTAATTCATAGGCTGATACGTGCTAGATAGCACTTATTGGAAGCACAAAGCCGCATTATTTATAGATATTACATTTGCATAATACATGAAAGCAGAGAAATGTTTTTCTTCCCTTTTCCTTCTGAGGGGAGTGCTCGAAGTCAAGCTTCCCAGCATAAAGTGAATTAGTGCCCAGCGCTGCCGGCGGCGGCTCCGTTCGGAGAGTGCAGGGGGTGAATAGTGCAGGGCAGCCTGCGGGTCGGCGTTCAGCGACGTTGCTCCCTCCTTCCTCACCCTGGTTTATGGAAATGTTTTCCAAGGCGAGCGGCGGCACGTCGGATCTACGTAACCTAGTGGGGGAATTGCAAAACCTCTGCGTGCGGTTGTGTAACAGGACTAGATTCCTGGATTGTGGCAATATGTGCACACCAATGGTGTTACTATTAATTTTCTGAATCAAATCCTGTGCGAGGAGCCAGATGGCTTGGGAGCATCTTGTCATCCCAACCATTGCAAACACATCTAGCCATAAAAAAAAAAAAGAAGATTGAACTGTGATTTCACAGATTTTTCATTAGTTAATCTGGGATAGAGAGGCTTCAAAGATCCCATCAGTTAATTCTCTCAGCACTTGTGGAAATTTCGGGCACATGGTGCTAAAGCTGGTTTGAAATCCAAGCTGAGAATAACTGCCTTAAAGAAGCTGATCTCCTCCATGTGCTGATATTTAAAAAAAAGAAAAAAATTTTAAAAAAAGGAGTAAATAACACTCCTCATCTGTAGAATTGAACTGAAGCTGATGTTTTAGAGAACGCTTTGGATACCTTCAATATTATCTGCAGTAATCAGGGAAGCTGTTGTGAGCTGTAATCTGTTCCAAATGCTTCTAGAAAGTGTTTGCTAAATTCAAATTTTGCTAAATATACAAATGATGAAAGAAAGGATTTTTTTTCCTTTTGGCTAGCTGTAATGCCACTTTCACCTTTGCAAACAGACCTACTAAATAATAATCAGCTGCAATCTGTGAATTTCCCTCCTCTTATCAATTATTAAGTATCATAAACCTTCTGTTTGGATAATCTTGGCACCACTTTAAGCGTTAACAGTAAATTTATTTTTAATTAAATCTGTGCATTGAGAATAAAATGAGGCTCTTCTGCATACTAAGCAGAACACACATGCCACCTCGACTTATTATCAAAAAATCTGATAATGCTTATGAAAGTTGTAAAGGCTGGAGTTCATTGTCTGTGTCCCATTTAACTTCAGCAGTATTAGTTAATGAGGTAACAGCCAAAGTGAGCAACTGCCGTTTCTTCAGAGGTGTTTGTTAGGAGAACGTTCTCCCTTTTTAATAAAGTTCAAAACATTCTGGTTTCAGCGTAGCTACAGGTGACCGGGAAAGGCGAGTGTCTTTCCTCTGCTGGATGTGTTTCCAGAGCAGCGCCTTGGGATCCGGAGAAAGCAGTTTTCCTTGTCAGATGCATCGATCTGAAAGTTTAAAGTTGGGTTGTTGCGGGTTGCGATTGATTTTTTTATTATTATTGTTATTTAGCTGATGATTTAACTGTAGGTTTTTTTCCAAGGGCTTTAGTGAAGATCCATCATCCCCTCGTTCCGCGGGAGGGGAAAACCAGGTCTATGAAAATAGTTCGGGAATGTTTTGACAGTTCAGTTCAGGAAGCTTTCCGGTGCCTGAAGTAAGACGTGGCCGAGGGAAAATGCCTTTCCACGTGTGTTTTTGTTAACCTTTTTGCTAATAAGAGCGGTATCTGAACTCACCCAGCGCTTTTGGTGGGGACGGGAAGCCTCCCGCCGGCGCTGTGAATCTCATCATTTATTTTTTCTACCCGCGCCTTCCAGCTCGGGGCTGTGTGACATTAGCCCAAGGGGAAACACCGGTCCGGCGGCGGCTTGCACTGGGCAGCCATTGTCTTATCTGTCACAGCAAGAACGCGTGAAGCTGTTTGCATAGCGTGCTAACTCTGTCAGGGTCAGTTCCAGTCTGTGGCCGCTAAAAATGAAAAACATGCCCCAACCGGGACAAGAGCAGGGTCAACAGCTGGCAAAGGATATGGCAATCATTTATATAAATATGCTTTCTCAAGCCCGCAAAAACAAAAATCCCCAACCCAACAGCTGGGAAGGGTTGGAAGTAGCCCCAAGGCTGGTTAGTTCCCTTCCAGATGGGGAGGTTAGACCGGGGCTAGCCAGGCTGCTCCACATAGACTTCCGATTCGCATTAGAAATAAAAAGAGTGGAGGAAAGGAAAAAGGAAGAAAAGCTACAAGCATGACTGCTCTGTTTTTCACCTAACTTAATCAAATAAGTGAAGAGTTTCCGAGGCGGAAGGCTTGCATTTATTGGTATTCACGCTCGGTTTTCTGTGTTTATCACGGTGTCTGATACACTCCTTAACTGTTTAAAAGGGAAGCATATATACTATATAGAATAGTTTATGTGTAATGTCATGGTCATTTGTAGACAGATTGAAGAATCATGTGAAGACTTATGCTCCGTTCAGATCTTCTGAGTATTGATGCAGTCAGATGCAAAGGAAGGAGAGACAAAGAAGTTGGCTGGCCGTGGCTCTGCGTCCTAATTGGCAGATGGGGTTCGTTCCTGTAATTTGCTTTTGCCTGTAGCAGGGCTCTTCGCACGGTTCTGTCTATTGAGTCAAAGAAAAATCTTACAACTGCACCGCAGGACGCTGAAAACTTACGGTGGAAAAAGTCTTAAATGTGAATAGTTTGCCTTTCGGACTTCACAGATGTAGATTCGGGTTTGCGGTACAGAAGAGACCGTTGCAGATCCACGTGATGGAGTGATGTCCAAGTCATCACACAAATGCAGAGATCCTAGTGTAGGTGCGCGTGACCTCAGCTGAACAAATACCAACCTTTGCATTTGCTAGCTTTTATTCAAACACAAATAGAGGGACGTTTTTCAGGATTGATTTGCTAATGGGATCTTTTGCCGTTGAGGCAAATGTCCTGTAAAAGAGAATCTCTGTGGAAGCAGAGTGGGTTAGACTCCTTGTGACAACGTGCTGCACCGTGTCTGTCCTTCAGCCAGAACTCTACCCTGTAAACTGGCGAGGACCTTGCTTATAATGTGTGCTTTGTGCATGACTCCACCAGGTGCTGTTCTCTAACGTTAACGGCACAACAGCCCTTTAATTAGCGCTAGGTAGCAGATAGGGAAAGCCAAGACCACAGAGGCCTGTTTCCAAAGTTGTTCACGAAGGTGGAAGTTCACTGGGAATTCAGAGGCTGCTTTCGTAAGGAAGGATCACAGTTGTTTCTTTTTCACATAAGAAATGAGTTTTACGTAAGGAATGAAGGAACTGAACTTTCAGTCGTTTATCATCTTCTGAATAGTCATTAGTTCTTTCTTTTATTCAGAAGAACACACATCTTCCTCTCTTTCAGTATTTGTAATGTGAAACGTGGTACTTTGTCAGATTGAAAGTCCATGTTTTCGCTTTAGTTTGACAAAAGTCAAGGCCTTTATCTACAGTTTCCTGTGGTCTGTACTTTTCTTTAAAGTTTTCTTTAGGAGTTTACAAGACTGGTACTTTTCTGCAGTGATTGCCGTGGTCGTTTTCTATCTTACTTTATGTTGGCGACTTCTTCAGATATTAAAAAAGAAAAATAGAAACCCAAAACCTGCAGCAGTTGAGCTCCTTCTGTGGCCAACAGTAGGTGCACTGGGAACACTTCACCACTTCTGCAGCGGGGAGCGCTGGATCTCGACTCGGAGCTGGAGAGACAAGGCAAGCAGAAACTTGGGCAGCCACGAAGCATTAAACGTTCTTTCCTTCAACCTCGTTGCCGGCAACACGGTGATGTCAGGGAGGGCCTTTCACAGCTGCTGATGGTGTTTTGTGATCGTTAATTTTACATTGTGGCTCCTTCATTTCAGGGCACCCTGACCAGTGGTGTCAGTTCTCTGACAACCCCAAAGTCACTACTCCAGCATCCAAGTTGAAAACTGGGATTTCTCTGGTTCTTCATACGTGAGCAGAGGATTTCTGTCCTTTCTGCTGCATGTGCAAATGCGTAAAATCCTACATGTATGGCTAAAGCTATGTTTTCCTTTTACAGTTCATCATACATGTACCCACACCTATCAGTATTTGGAAAACAAAGTCATATTATAGTCAGACAAGTTCATCTTTTGGTTCTGTAAGTAATTATTTGCAGAGACCTTGAAATTGTTCCTGGACAGCTTGTCAGCATCGCAGCTTCTCTATATACGAAATCACAACTGTATTGCAGGGGTGAGAATATTTTTCAACTTTGGAACATTCAGTCTAACTATGTACAATTGGAAAAGAGAAGTAATGTTCACGTTAGCTGTGTATCGTGTATGTGATATTAATCTGTATTTGATCTTATCTCTCTTCCTCTTGGAAAAGACCAGTAAAACAAGGTAATTTAAAACTACCTGCACGCATCCTTCCACCTTACTGTTAGGCCCTGGAGTCATAACCTCCTGACCTCGGAGGTTACGGGTCTAGTGCTTTTTATCCTCCCTGATTTCTCAGTATCTGCCCACTTCCTCCCGACATCGGAGCCTTGTTATATAAGGAAATTGGGAACACCGCCCTGCCTGTCCAGGGCCAGCAATCTCCGCCGGAGATAAGGGCCGGCCCCTGCTCTGGTGCGAGGGGAGTGCTGATTTTAAATAGAAATGTGCTCCGAGGGTATTTGAGCCAGCTGGAGAAGCTTCGCAGTGGCCAGCAAGGAGTACGTTTACAGAAGAAATGAATCTATGTTTTTACTCAGATGTAGTCATTTGACTTTTTTAAAATAAAAAGTACACCTTGAAACTTTTACAGCTTAAAAGAATATGTGTAAAAATCAGCATACTTCAAAGAGGTTCTAATACCATAAAGGATTAATAGAAGGATTAATAGAAGTATTAATAAACAGCTTGACTTCTTCTAGTAGTCACTAGCTTCAGTCTTCTGAATGTTTTCTCTTAACTCATGTCTTTCTGAAATGTGGTTTCGAAGACCAAGTATCAGGGGTTAATTTTCGAAATGGATGTTTGAGCGAAGCTCTACCTGCAAGTCAGCGAGCTCCGTGGAAAAATTCAGCCTTGAAGGGAGAAAGAGGACACAGCAACGTCAAAGCCAAGCAGTGTCATTCCTTCTAAAGATTGTTACTAGACTTCTCTCTTGACAGAATTAATTTTCTAAAGTGCCTCCTTGTTTAGTTTCTGTGAAGCAGAACTCAGTAAATAAGAGAACTGACTGAGATCTAGGTAGTCAAAAGAGGACAAGAAGTTTAAAGCAATAGATGATGACATACCGAGTTAAAAAAATAAGGCATACACTGTGTTGAAACACAAGGTAGTCATTAAGACATCTGCATTAAGGGATATCGGTCTTTACAAAATTATAATTCAGATATACTTCTGTAATTTTTTTAATATGTGTAAGAATAGTGCTGTGAATATGGCAGTGTTACTGCTGGTAACCCTCACGAATAACGGTAGTTGGAGCAAATATGATAATGCTAAGTATTGTGAGCAGAAAGCAAGGTGAGAGAAAATGGAAAGTATTCCAAGCACATTACGTGAAGTAACTGGTAGGAAGCATCTGAGACTGGTGACGCCCATGAGACGTGCTAGAATAATTTCAAGTTCGGAATCCACGTCAAATAAACTTCTCTTTCAGGGCGCACAATCTGCCTTACAAAACTTTAAAGAGTATGTTTGGGTTTCAGTGTAAGAAATCTGGCGCTTGGAGGAACGAGGAGGCCAATGTTACTTGAGGCCAGTTTTCTGTCCAAGGGAAGTGTGGAGCTGGGATGAGAATGCGAGTGTCCCGTGGCAGCGATCCACAGGCTTCGCAGCAAAGAAGAGCCACCATCTGTAACAACAGGGTTTCATGTGAATTTCTGAACTCCGTCGCTTTCTTTTGAAGCGTATTTCTGTTACCGGTTTAGCTTCGTTGGTAACAAATAAACAAATTCCTGTTCCTGTGGACTAAGATGGGGGTGGGTTGGAATAGGTCCCTAAATATCTCGGTGACGAAAGAGGCGCAAGAATGTCTGAGATGCACAAATGGGAGGAAGGGCTGGGCAGTAAACAAGAGGTGGCAAAATAATAGTAGGTAGCAAGAGCTTTCCTTAAAAATTTTAGTAATTAAATGGTAAACATACTGTCTGTTAATTAATATCTCTGGTTCTCAGAGTACAATTCTGAAGCGCATAAGATGGATTAAGGGAGGTAAATTTTAACTTATGTACTGGCAGTTTAAAACATATTGTTGATTTAATCTCATTGAACTGCTCAACAAAGCACAACTGATCCATATTACTGAACAGAACTTGAACAGGAAGGACCCAGCAAGAAGAAAAGCCTGAAAAATAAACGCTGCAGTAGCAGACATGCTGAAAGCTTCATGTAATGAGCAAAGAAGAAGAATTCATAAAATGAAACAGCAATTCCTTTCCAGAAGATTAACCAAATGGAAATGTTCAACGCGCAGGACTGGTTAATTAATAGTCAGGTCCATCATTTCACTGTAGGATTTTCCATTTAAGAGTCTCTCTTCTTAAAACAGAAATAGGTAAAATGATTAAGTTGCGCTAAACTAAAAATGTTTAGTTATTTTAAGTCACTTTCAGGTTGTTGTAATACTAAGCTGACCCTCTTTCCTTAGTGTTTTTCGGTTACTTGCTTTTAGGATATTTCCTCTTCCTCCTGTTGCATTGATTGGTAGAGCTCTTGTTAAATATCATCATAGCCATATAGAAACTCCTGTTTCTGTAAATACAGTGTCTGAAGAACTAGTGCCTTGCCATGTACACGGACATACAGTTGGCCTCAGTTTTTCGTGTTTGGTGTTAACTTATTTCATCCTTACAAAGTGCCCTGTAAATGTAGCTTCACTTGTGAATTATTCTTCAGTCCTTTTCCGTATGAATTTTATACTACGAATGTTTTTCCTTACTAGGCATCTTGGGTTTTGAAGCGGCAAAACCCGTGAAAATAGTAGCTTATATGTAGCTTAAAGTCATTTCCTTCCTTCCTTTTCCTAGGAAAGTAGCTTTAAACACACATCTGTGCCGGAGCAGGCTGACAAAGCAGGGTGGCCGTGGTGCCGTGCCAGCCCGGCGCTGGCTGCGGCGCTTCTCGGAGCAGGGCTGGGGACCACGAGCGTGGTTAAAAGCAGCGTGAGTTTCAGTTGCAAAGTTTAAAACTTTATCTGGGTTACCAACCTCCCCAAAACACAAAAATTCTCCTAAGGTGGAGGGGTTTGGTTTGGCCAGCAATGAGGGGAGCCGTTTGAAAAACGTTATCCGTGCTGTGAGTGTGTCCAAGACATGCAGAGTTTGGATTCAGGAGTCGTTTTCACTTAAACTTTTGATTTATAAAGAAAGCAGCAGAGCTAGACCAAAAGAAAGGATTCATAGTACAAAACAGAAAATAATTTCAAAGAAAAAACTGCTCCCCCCCCACCTTGACTATTCCTTTATTCCTGTTTTTTCCTCCAGCACAAAGCAAGAAGACATTTAACTTTCGTATTAAACTTCAGTGGCTTAAAGCCACGCTGTAGTTCTTGCCTACATTCAACAGGCGTTGATCGAATAACTTTTATTTAATCTCTTGCCTACCAACTGTGCTTATACTGACTGTAATGTCCCTTTTCTGCCACCTAAAGGAAGGAGGAGCGTCCCATGGGTTCTTCCCCAAAAAGCAAAACCTGTTTTCGTGGCTGCAGACCCAGGTTTTCTCCCTAGTTCCTCGTGGCGTTGTCTCATCATGTAGCCAACGGAGGAACAGCATAGTTTAAGACCTTGTCCTAAAGCGTGATTGAAACCCCGACATTTTAATAGAGACGTGATATATAAGTAATTTGGAAGGAATTTTTTTTTTTTTATCATGGTTGTCCAGCATATAGGCCCCGGTCCAGCAAAGCACTTACATACATGCTTCACTTCAAACGTGCGAGGAGTCGAAGTCAAGTATGTGCTTAAGTACTTCCTTTGCTATATGCTGCCTGCCAGTGACACACCGCAGGGGGCTTGGTTTCTACAGTAGCAGGTGAGTCGTTTTATAAATCTCTCCATATTATGAAGTGATTTCATGACAACTTTTCAACTTGAAATAATCATTCCTGCGGTTTTTTGGCATCAGATGAATTAAACTCCCTGTATTCGTACAGGGGTTTGTAGTGTCTGTATTTTAAAATGTTTAATTTCACCTTCGGGCTATGCCAGTTCTCAGAGAGGCCAAATTGTTGGCGTTCTCTTTTTTTTCTGTGTGTGAATTTGGAGCGGCAGTGAGAACTTAAAACTCTGTCCCTGAGATAAAAAGGTCAGTGGGTATCAATCTGTAGGGAAATGGTTCAGACTGCCGAGAATTTCTCGATACTTGAAGAGCTTATGTTCTGTTTGGTGAAACAAAACCAGGTATTGAGATTATCTGATGGATGAGTATGTCAGTCCTGGTAGACCGCCTCTGTTTGAAATCCTGTAGATTTTTCCTGCTTTTAAAGAAATAGAAAATTTTTTATATATATATATATATATATTAAAAGTCAGACATGAAGAGAGACAAGCCCGTGTGCGTATACGCCCTTTCACAGCTGGGGTTTTGGCAAAGTGTCATTCCTGCTGTTAAACATGGTGACCTTGCTGCCTATGATTTACTAACTGTTTTACAAACATTTCCTCACTCTGTGAGGTTTGATATGTTCTCCATCCTCAACAGCTCAACAGAGTCACTCAACCACTGAGCCAAACCTGCCTTTGTTTACAGCTTTTCCGGAAATTTTCACAGAGAAAAAAAACTTTCTCCTTTTCCAATGTTTTATTTTTAAGTCAACACTTTCTATGGTTTATTTGTGCAAAGCAACATTCGGGTACAAGGTATTGCACCGCATCCAAGTGGGAACTGCTGCCTTTCTAAAAATAAATTGGGGGTCATGTGAACCAGTGCAGAAAAATCTAAAGATACCAAATATTACAGGACCTTTACATTTGGTGGTTCTTTTTTCCATAATATTCTGGGCCTGGATTTTTCTGAACTTTTTTTCCCACATTAGTTTCTATAATAGAACATAACGTAAAATGATGAAACACAGGAAGGAATCTTCTTTTAAACAAAATTATCAGTGTTAAAAATAACAATCCTATTTTCCCTCAGTGTGCATTTTTTTCTTGCAAGGGCTTTATTTAGTAGTCTTGCTATTAGATATAGCCAAAGAGTCCAGTAATACTTAAGCGGCATTTTATTTAGTTAGTTAAAGCTTCATTTTCCTAAGTGCTAATTTGCCCAGTGTGCCTGAAAGTCCCATAGATTTCATTTCGTGTTTTGGGTAGGGAACTCAAAAATCGGGGTGCTTTGGAAGAGGAAATCCGACAGCTGCGTCTGATGCTTCTCCGCATTGAAACTTAGCGCAAATTAAAATTAGCATGGGATGGGAATGTTTTTATTAAATGTTTTCGCAGCGGAGATATGTTTCATGGAAATGTCCTTGTTTTGATGACAGTCTTTCTCAGGGTCAGGGTGGAATTTCTAGTGAAAAAGAGGAGATGAGAATAACCTGGGCCGCTTGGGCAAGGGCACGCGGGGCTCCTCCGCGCCCAGGTAGCCGGTCGCTCTCAGGAGTGGGAATTTCATTCCATTCTCTCTTTCCTTTAAAGTATACGTTCGTTTATTGTATTTATTGTTTCTCCTGAAAATTCTCCTAGTTTTTAGCAGCAGGAGAGACGTGCTGGGAAACAAAATACTGGCCTACAGAGTGTCCCTTTGGGTGTTCTTCATTCTGAAATGCCAGTTCTCTGGGATACTTCAGAGTAGAGAAATAAGATCAGCTGGCTTATTGACCGTGTTTTTGTAAACTTGCAATCGTGATGATACGAGGAGTAGAGAAATTTATAGAAGATCATGTCTTCTAGTAGGTGTAAGTGTCACTGAGGGCTGGGTCTTACATTTTAGCTCTACTTCCAAATGAGAAACCTATATTTAGTTTTTAGTCCTGCTGAGTGGATTCTTTGAGCTATATCCCACTGCATGTATATTTTCAGTCCTATCTGAATAATAAATGTTTTCTTTGGATTTTACATAATTGAAGTCGATTGATGAAGTAAAATTTAAATGACCTACAAAGGTGTCGACGTTGAGCTCACGCGCAACAGAAACGCACGCTGTCAAAATACCTTCCTTCTTGATGTGCTTGTGTTTATGTGCTGTGGCTGTATTACATATATTGCATTTTTAATCCCGTGAATTATAATTCTAAATCTTCCTTTTAAATGCATTAGATTATTAATGCTGTTAAAGGAAATACCCACAAATGGAATTACTTCTGGGGGTTTTGTTTGCTTGTTTTAATCACTCAGAATCACTCATGCGCTTGAAGTGAATTTCTGTACCAGGGTACCACGTCAAAGTGACAGACAGAACCTTCACCAAATGAAAACAGCCTTTATTTATTGATGAAAAAGACCTTGAAAACATTTTCTATCTGTGAATTATAATTAGTCATTTAATATTTGTTACTCAATGACAGTGTTTTCATGAAAGGTGGAAGGAAATGTTTTTGAATATTCTTTCTCTTCAATTTTCATAAATGTATGGGGTGGGGAGGGGGGGAAAAAAAAAGAAATAAATTTTGAGTCCGTGGTGGCCCGGTAGACGTGCAGGCAATAGCAGTGGGAGGACTGCTGGCTGCTGGGAGCAGGGACCGCAGGGCGCTCTTGCATCCCGTGCGGCACATTCCCACACTGGGGGGAAAAAAAAAAACTTATTTGCTGTATTGGTTTTCTCTAAAGCAGTAGTGTGAAAAATCGAAGAATAAGCGGCTGTTGCGCAGCGTGTTCAGAAAAGTGGTTAAAAGGGAGTGAAAGTGGCAAATGGGTCTTGAGTTCGTCTGCCTGAGGATCAGGAGCTGGGACCGCGTGTTCGACACGTGATCGGGAGCGTTGCTTGTGACTTCAGGGGGTCACAATTAGGTCCATCGCTTCTAAGAACAAGCCTTCACTCAAATTCCTGAGGGTGTCGGATAAACTGCTGCATTTCTTGTTTTGTGCCTATCCTCTAAGAAGGAAATATCACCAAATTTTAATTTTGGGTTGTCGTGTTCATTCCTGTTTTATTGCAGATGTTGTGATTAAAGCAGTGAAGACTTACTAATAGATTCAGTGATCTAGTTTGTGATTTATTTATTTTTTTCCTCAGGATTTGTGGGGGTTTTTCCTCTCTCTGAGCCTACTTTTAAAATGTTCTTGTGCAGTTTGGAGGTTGCGTGACCTCATGCCAGGAAAAGCGGAGTGGACGTAGCGGCGCAAGGGCAGGGCGTATCGTGCCAGATGTACCTTGGCTGTATCTTCGTTTAAATCCGTAGTTCTGGTGATGCTCATCATCCTAGAAATGAAGAGAACAATACGAGCAACGTGTTTGGCCTTACTTGTGGTTGGCAAAAGAAGCTATTGATTAATATCTTCTTACAAAGTAGGTGTCCACAAATGAAGAAACCAGGTACGAGTCCTGACGGTAGGCGTGTTTCAGGGGCAATTCTGGGCGAATCCTGCCTGAGGGGAGAGAGGTGGAGGAAGGAGAAGGGGAAAATAATATCCTTGCTCGTCCCTTGCTGTTGCAAACACAGCAGCCCTTGGAAGGGCTGGCTGCAGACTGCCGTCAGCTCACCAATGCTCTCAGCGTGCTTGTGGTTTGAGTATATGGTATAAGTATCGTAGAGTGGTTTTGTTGCTATGGGAAAAGTGCTAAAAAAGGCTGTATCTCTTGTAGAGCTCAGATCCTTTGGGTATTTAATGTACGATTTCTGCTAAGGACACTCAGAATTATACCTCTGATTCTAAATTGCTTAAATGTTGAAACATATGGTCTTGTGTGCTGTTCGCTAGGAAACAACCGTCTGTATCCAAGCTGCCAAATTCAAATCAAGTCAGACTGTCGAAAGAGGGAATCTGCAGCACCTCAGCAGAACTTTCAAAGAGGGTTTTTACTAAAAGGCAAACCTGACGTATAGAAAAATGCTAATTAAACTAGTGCCATATATCAGTAACAGATAATTAAATGTTAATAGCTGAGAAGTTTTTCAATTAAAAATGAACTGTTTGTGTCCTCTTGATTTCTTCTGGGGGCCAGGTTCGTGTAGCTGTCATTTGTTGAGATCTCTGCTACAGTAATCATTTTAATAAAATGCAATTATCTGCATAATTAATTTCTTTGACTGCTCTGCTGTGTCCTTCTTTTGCAGGGGCCAGAATGTCAAAGATCAAGTAGACTGGGGAAAATAAAAAATTCACATTGTGAAAGGATATAAAAAATACTTGGAATTTCAATGCATTGGCTTCTATTTATCTCAAATGTCAAGGGCAGTGTAAAATGTATTTTTAAAATGTGTTTTTGTATGGTTTGAGCCCATTCTTGGCGTAGTTGTGAATCTAGAGGGGCCATTGTTCTTTGAGAGAGTTTGAGGGGGTTTCTTTGTACAAAGTGACAAAAAGAAGACTTGGAGTACTGGGCTGCCATTGTTCCTGTGCGGCGCTGTAAAATTTGATTTGAAATTAGGACCTCAGGGCAAGCTCTTCAATAGCCAGTTTTTATTTTCTGCCAGCATTTTAATCACTCTTGGGCTTAAAGTGGATGACCAACATAATGCCTCTATGTTTAATAGAACAGTTCATATCTTGAAGGCCAGTTAACTGAATTCAGGGATCTGTCATCTGCCCAACATTAGTCTTTTCTGTTTCCTGTCTATTTATGAAGATAGCTCTCCATTCCAGCCAGCGCTCAAAGAAGAGCAACTCTTTCTTTCTTTTCCTCTTTTTTTTTCTTTTTTTTTTTTTTTTAAATCCTGAATTTCTTCAATGTACTAACATCTCTTTTAGTGATCTCTTAAAGGAGCCAAGTAGCGCCTCTGCAGCGCAGACGCGGTGCGGACGCAAGCGCTGGCCGGAGCGTCGGATTGTATAAGTGCAACTGCTGAATTTCACCAGATGGGGCGAGGAGGAAGGGGACAGATGGAAGAATCAGATTTCGCGGTGAAGTAGGATGACGGGAAGGGAAAAGCGATCTGTTGGCCTAAGCCTCACGCACCTCCTTGGGATTCACAGTGCGGAGAGGTGGGGGGGGTAGGGAAGCGAGGAAAATTGGGGAAGAAACGCTGGAGATTTTGAAGAGCTGATGCCCGAGTCGCGTGTCGTGCTTGGGACGTTTGCAAACCAACGGTGTCGCCGCCGAGCGTTTTAGTCGAATTGCAGGGGGAGTGGGTTGGTGTCCCCGGGTCATTTGAACCTGGATGGGTTCATACTGCGTCCCGGGTAATTTGCGCCCCTGTTGGCCGGAGAGGTGGCCTGGCCACCAGCTGCGCAGCAGGCACGTGGTGGAGCTCTGAATGTTGGAGGATCTGTAGGAGCCAGCGTTGTGGGCATGCGTACACCGACGTGCTCGCGCAGGAGAGGACAAAGTTGGAGATGTATTTCAAGTGTGAAGGCGTTTAGTAAATACAAGTTAGCAAATAGGAGGCTTTGCTGGTTTAGAAAGCAGCTACTCTGGGAGTTGTCGTTTCTCCGGCGCCGCTCACTCAGCGTGAGGTCCTGGCGCCCCGCTGGCGTCCTGCCCCATGCGTGGCCTGAGCGCGCTGCCGCAGCAGGTCCTGGGAGGGGAGCGCCGTCCTGCTGCCGCTCTCCTTGCTGAGGGCAGCAACCAGGAGTTTCCTGGGTGTCGAGGTGGTTATAAGCAAAGGTGATGTTCCAATGAGCAGCAGTAGAGTGCAAGTTACACTGACTTTTAAAAAATAGTTGCATTTTTAAGTCAATTCTCTAGCACTAGACTGAAAGACCTATGGATTTGAATGGATGTTACTTCAATAATTTGGTTTACGTCTGCCAGCCAGTATCCCTAGTCTCTGTTGAGATTGCTGTTATGAGTGCTAATTACGACAGTGGTGGGATGTATGATTAGGGAAGAGGCTTGAACCACGAGGCTATTTCACATAGACCACTAACTAGTTACTAAAGAGTCATGTCTTGTCATTGAGTTTGAACTGGTCAGTAGCCTAAAGTAGAAGGGAAACTTTCATATCACATTACTAATTATAATCTGTTATACATTATTATTATTATTAATTCCAAGCGAGCTTAAATTTGGGTTTAGTTTGCCAGAAATGAAACGACTTCAAACACAGATCACAGTCTTCCAAAATGGTTTCAGTCATAATCATCTGATGTCTTTGTTGTCTGTTTGTACGTAATCAACAGAATCTTGCTTGTGTTCCACACTTTTCCTTGTGCAGATGGAGAAGAGAAGTGGCCCAGCAGGGCCGGAGAACTGGAAGAGGTTAACATATTCACCAGCATCAAGCACAGCTTTTCATTCACTTTCGAATGGAGCTGTGTGGGTGGCTACACAATGTGGGAAACTCTTTTCATTGAAGAATCTGAATATTTTGTAAGGAAGTGAATAGTTGCAAATAATCTTTTCTGTAACACTGAAATAAAGAACAAACGAGCTATTCTCAGAAAATACTGAAGCATTATTGTCTTCAGTCATTTAACAGAGCTATACAGAAAAAAATATTCCAAACTTGACAGATTCATATCCTAATCTTTTGCTCCTCCTTCATCAGGAGACTGGGTAGTTTGTGTAGCTGATATCGGTTAAAGCAGAATGAGTTAAAGGAATACAAGTGCTTCAGCACTGCGTGAAAGTAAACATTTTGGGAAATACAAGTCAATTTCTTTAATTATAAATGTCAGATAGAACTACAGCAGTCAACCTGTGGCCCATGGACTGGATATGTCGTCAGAAACACGCAGCAGCCCCTGTGTCCCGGCCGTTTGGCTTCCGTGGTGGAGCTGCTGCAAGTCACCGTCTTGTCCGAGGACCCAGAGCTCTTCCCCATCCTGTGTCCGAGACAACATCATGGGTTTATGCCAAACTGTTGGATACCCATTGTTTGAAGATACAATTTTATTTTAGGAGGGGGAGAAACAATGCGGAAGATGCCATATTAGAATGGTTGAATGAAACGAGAAATTTTGATGGTCTCATTTTCCCTACCATCACCTGCTGGAGAGGTGGTTGAGATCTTTGTGAAAGACAAAACCAAATCAATGCAATGACTACAGGTGCCATTTCCTCAGCCCACAAGACAAACTATAGACAAAATAAGATGTTTCTATAGAGAGATAAAGCAAGCAGCAAGTTGCTGCTGTGTGCGGAGCCGCGCGGGGAGCAGCTCTCTGAAACCTGCCTGCTCGGGACGGAGCCTCCTGCCCGGCCGGATGTCCCCATCAAATCCCAAATCCCCTTTGGAAGAGCGACAGGAATGATAAAATGCGAGAAGGAAAATTGGCTTTCGTTACTCCACGGAGGTGAAGGAGTGTGTTCCCTGACAGTTTACAGGGCAGGGCTAGGCTCCAGGAGCCCCCGAGGCGTGAGCTACAGCCCCGGCCGGAGCTGCGATGCTGCGGGGATGGAGCGGTGCTTTCGCTGCCGTCTGCAGGCGTAGAACACTCCAGAAATCCGGGGCAGCTGCTCCAGCTCTGCGTGTGTCTGTGTTCCCGTGTAGGTAAAACTTGGAGCAGGTACGAGGGATCTCCAAGGCAAGCCTGAGTTAGGTCAGCATTGGCCGTAACTAAACGTGATTAACTTTACCCATCTCCTGGTGTACTTCTTTCCAATCCACTCCAGTGCTTGATTTAATTTTCCTTTTATGTAAACTCCAAGATTGAGCTTCATTAGAGTGACTGCAGGGACTCGCTGCATATGGCCTGTTGCTTTCTCCGTCCCTCCGGGGTTTTCCTCCCAAACACCTCGGGCTGGTGAGGTGGGGGGAAAACTGAAGAATTCCCTGACAGCAGGGAATGAAAGAGGCGTCACGGAAAAGTCGCTCAGAGGGGAAATCTGGTAGGAATCCTGCTTGGAAAAATGAGCAGTAGGTTAGATTCCCGTTGGGAAGGAGGGTGGCCAGCCTTGGGACTCCGTGCTGGTGCTGGAGCACCCGGAGCTGCTCCCGGCCGCTCGGCTTGGAACATGCTCTGCTGGGATCTGCAGGGGCAGCTGTGGACCTGCTTCCTGGAGCATCCTCTGGTTTAGGTGATCGGTAGATACTCTTCTTCTTCTCTTTCCTTTTTTCTTTATGTTTTTTTGGGTTTTTTTTAAATAATTAAGAATTAGTTGGAAAACTATTTTGGAGAGATTCTGTAAAAAACCACTATGTGCACTTGTTCTATGTTACCTGCTTTGCACGTCCGCAGAAGCGTCTCTTGTGCTACGTGGGCCTTTATTTGTTTTTACCTTTTATAACAAGTTGAAAAACCAGTTGCAATTGTCTTCGAGTTTTGGAAGATTAATACTGCATAGGCCATTTTAACCACCATTTTAAACTCGTTTTCTTATCAAAAAAATGACTTCTGGCTTTTTCCACAATATTAGATCTATCATATCAGAGTACTTTATTGAATATTTTATTGACCGTCTGCTTGCCCTGTGCTAACCTGCCTGACATCCAAAGTTTCTCTCTCTCTGGAGAGGCGATGTCAGTTCTCATTAAGCAGCTGAGCGTGAATTTTCCCTTCGTATTTCCTGTGAATAAAGTCCATCCCAGCAGGCAGACACTGGTGCATCACGGGGACGTCCAGCTCTGGCGCCAGGCGCAGGCGAGGGGTGGATTTAAGGTGGGCTCGGCGAGGGGCTGCTGCGCAGAACACGTCTTCGCCCTTTGGGGCTCGCGTCAGCATTTTGTGTAATTTTGCTTTACGCAAATGTAAAGGTATTGAAGAGGAAAATTTCTTCCCCTGGCAAGTTAATTACTTGACTTCTCATAGAAGGAAAGCTCGAAGCAAAAGCTAAGAGGAAAGTACATCTTCTGCTGAAATTAGGCAATCTACCCAAGAACACGGATTTGATTTACCGAGCAGTTGCAGTTGCAAGTGCATTTTAATTGTCTCTGTTTGTTTTCCAAAATTTGATACCTGTAATTAATATTTCATTTTACTCTCTATATAACTTCTTTTTAAAAATTTGCATGCTGCGTTTTCTTTATTTCTCAAAACCAGAAAACAGTGCGCTCTCACCATATGGTTTTACGGCCATATAAACACTTTGCTTGCGGAGTCTGCTCACGTTGGCCATTGGTTTTGAGAGCTCTGCACTGAACCTGACTCCCCCTCAATAACGTGCCCACGGTTTTTGCCGGGCTATGTGACATTTAATAAATAATTTTACTATGAAGTAGGTATAAATCTTTCATAAATCTGCAGCTGACACGGTGGACAATTTCATTATGTGTACTCCTTCGTACCTAATGATTGTTTGGCAGACTGATTATGGCATCTCTTAGCAAGCGTCCGGGGAGGGCAAGAGAGAATTTTATTCAAAGCTATAAAATATTTTGGGCCACTTTTCATGGCGTGTTATTTTAAAATACTGTATTTTGAAACAGACTCTCCAAAAAATTAGAAAATACGGCTTCCTTTGAGAAATAACAATTTGCACCAGAGCCTACCATAGGGCAGCTTTTGCATAGGAACTTTACGTGAGCTCTGCTGTTGTTGAAAAGCTCTCAGAACGAAAACAAATTTGGAAGAACAGATTACTGTTTTGTGGTTTTAGGCATGTTTTCCTTGTTGTGGAGTTTCCTTGTTGAAGAGATGAATAGAGTTGGTTCAAATTATATTGTTGCGACTCCACCGTATGACAGATCTGTGTTCACAGCAATGCGTCTCTAACTCAAAATGCAATAAGAAAGGGAGGAAATTTAATTTTGTTACTGTGGTTATGGAGATCTGCGGAGAAGTGGGTCTACGGGGTACAGTCCTTGGGACGTGTACCAGTTAGACAGCTTCGGGTTTTTAAAGCCTTTCTCTTTTTCAAACCTGGTGTCAGATGTTTTGGGTTAATTTATTTTACTATTAGTTTTTGCTAATGATACTAAAACCTTTATTTAAAAGCTTTTCTAATTAATGATCTTCTTGCTCACAAACAAAAACTATATTGTCTGTGAGAAGTGCCTGAGTATTTTAAAACAACGGGCTGTTGGTAGGGTTTATTGCCTCATGAATTTAGGGTCAACACACCTATTATTTGCCAGAGTTAATTTGTGCTGGGTTATTGACTGTCTGGGTTGTTAGGGATATCTGACTCTTGTAAAAGTTACACTCATCTCAAATTGTTGTAATTTTATTCTTTGTGCTCTGGTTGCGTGGTGCCACAATATTTAGCTAATAAAAGAAGGGACTCGGTTGTACAAAGGCAGGTATTTAACTTCAGGCTTGTGAGACCTGGGGGAGAAAAAAACCTGTTGTTACTTTTTATATTCCTATTTTTCTAACGCTTAATTTTTTAAACTTTCCTTTAGATGAGGAGGGAGAAAAGACAGCTTTCTAAAATCAGAAGGCGCGGAAAAATGTACAAGATACTTAGGATTTGCAGAAGTGCCTACTTAGGCTTTTCACGTGGTTCTGGCTGAGTTTGGTGATTGTCTACCGAGGTGAGGTTAGGCTAGCTGCACCCGGCTCAGCGGCACTGAAATCCTGCAGTTAACACCAGCTCCCCGCAGAAAAAGAGCTTAGTTTCATGTATAACTTTTTGTACGTCGAGGTGAAAATATACCCCTTGGACTCTCCAAACTGGAAGCACAGCAGGTAGTAAAATGAGCAGTTGGCTTTAAAAATTCCCTAAGAAGCCATCCCTTCTGTGTGCACAATTCTGAAATAAATCGCAGTCCTGTAGAATCCTTACTTCTTCTGTTTTTCCAAGCGTCCTCTTCCATCCCAAATCTGAGCCATATGTCCTTGTGGGGTGAAATGCTGGCTGAAAGAAAACGTAGTCCTTTTCTGTAAACCAGCCTTTAAATACGCAACGGCAAGCCGAAGGCTCTTGCTGTGTCATACCATCCCATCTCCAGTCGATAAGCAGGTCCTCAGCAGAATCCAAATTTGCATCAGTAAGTCAGGACCTGTAATGCGGGGATTGGAAACCATCCAGTCGTTCTGCAGGGCGTACTGGGAAACGGTACGTTTCCGCATAGGAAATTCGTCAGAGTGGTGAGCTTGATCCCGTTGTCCCAATATTTTCGTAGTCAGTTTTTTTATATGCTCAAATACACTGTTACTGCTTTGGGTGACAGTAACGCGTTTCTAGAAATAACCTTTGCCTCATTCTGGGCTGATAGAAACAATTAAAAATTATTCCTAAGCGTGCTGGATCTTCTGTAAATCCGGGGTAGGCTGGGCAGAAACTTGTTCTGTAAGACAGTTAGTACAGTCACTTCATATTAAAAACTAGATGGATATTCTGACCTCTAAACCCGGGACTGCTGAGCAGATGACAGTCTAGTTCTCTGCTTCATTTCCAGCGAGCTCTGTCTTTTGGCTCTCTGCAGTGGATATTTATTGCGTAAAAAGGGGGAAGCATCTGATACTGCTTTAAGACGATGAGTCTCGGAGTTTCACTGACTGCCATAGCCATTCTGAGGATATTATCTGAGAAACTAAAGCATCTATGATTATCTTGCGTTTAGCTGAGATGCACATGATCTCTGTCATGGATGCTTTATAAATAACTAGCCCAATCCTTCCTGAATTATTTTTACTAGTTTTTAGCGGGTGGATAGCTTTTATAAACGGGAAAACCAAAAGCTGGCTGTGTTCATTTTCTCAGGAAATTGTAGCCAGAGCAGTAAATTCATAGCTAAGCGCTTACGCATTGGCTACTGTATTATAAATAACTCTTCACCTTGGCCCTGTTTCTCCAGCCATTAGTCACTGCGAGTAGTACTTACTCAAGAGCGCAGAGTAGCGGAGAAGTAAATGATTCTGCTATCATTACTCACAGTTTTAGTACCCTGGCACATCAGGAGGGCTGCTTTCAAACGAGGCACCACTCGTCCTGGAGGAGAAATAGCAAATTTTCTCGCCTGAGAGGACTATATTTGCGAAAACCACCCGAAGGAATGGCTACTGAGTCAGTGCTTTCAAAAGTCAAAGCAGAGAAAGGTGGGGAGAAACTACAGGTATACATATGGGATATTTGGAAGTGTTTATGCCTGAAAGTGGTGTTAGGGCTTGTCCTTGGGCTCTGTCAGAGCGCGGAGCCGGGGAGCCGATGACGAGCAGTGCTGGGAGAGCCGTCACCTCCTTCCTCCTGCTTTCTCCCGGCCGTTACACTGCTTTGCTTTCAAAGTGTAAACTAACTTAAAGGTTCGAAGCTTTTGGGAAAGATTCCAGACCAAAGGTCAGCTTTTCTGGGTGGTTTATTGGCTGGCCTGTGTTTGCCCACGTCTCTGGTGTTTACCAGCTGAGGGAGTTTATGAAATTTTGATGCAGGAATTAGGTTGTTGCTCATCTTGTACCTTCTTGCTCATATTATTGACAGTACCACTGAACTGCTGGAGGCAGATAGCATCGCGGTGATCACTGTGCTATTTCAGCTCTCCGCTGCTGACAACATCAGAAGTGTTTTAACAGGGTTTTAATGGGCAGCCTCTGTAGTTCCTTGGAGGGTTGCAAATAGCTGCCGTGAAAAACCTTTTCTGCCGCTCTGAGCTGACATGCCCTCCTTTTCTCATCCAGCTGCTGCTTGTTTGTGTGGCTGCAGCCCTGTTGACAAGCACTTCTTATTTGGGCCGGGCACGGCGGAGACCGTGCAAGTTAAGTAAGTTCCTGCATCTTTCCGGTGAGCTGCGAAGAATAACAACATGGTTGTGAAACCACTGGGAAGAGCAGCACGACGAGATGGTAACCCAAACTGTGTTCAGAAATCCCCTCTCCTCCTCCGTTAGCTCTTTCAAAGAGTAATCCTACAAGTTACAGTAATGTACAATACAGCGCTTTCTTCTCGGTTTTGTTGCTCGCAACATGTTTCCGATGATACCCCAGAGCAAGGCTTAATGGTTTTGAAGAAAACAACCTTCATTTTTTCAGCAGAAAACAAGGAAAAAAAAAAAAAAAAGGATAAAATAAATCACTATTTCTCAAGACAAAGCCTTAATTTGATAGCAGCAGTTTCTAGCTGACTGGCTGCCTTGCTCTGCTTGTTACCAGAAATGAGGCTCTGAGCGCAGCTTTCTGTGGACGATGTAAAAGCTTTCTCCTCCCTGTTATGCTTAATATAACTATAATGTGCCCTTTATCACACTTCAACTTGAGTAATCCCGGTTTAGAAATAGTGCAGAATACCCACGGGAAAAAGCACTGGAAACGTACATTATCAAAAACATACAGACGAAGCTCAAAAGATCCACTGACATGTAAATTTAATTAAAAAATTGTAGGTTTTCAATGAGGGCTTGTGTCTTCAATTTACCAGTTTCCATGACTTCTTCAGAAAAAGTGTTTCTTTTTGCATTCTTGGTGGAAAAGACGCTGAGGGATATTACAGTCCTCCAGAAAAATATCTATTCTGTGTCGCAGAAAAAAAAAAAAAAAAATACCCAAAATACGTACACTTGAAATAAGTAAGCAAAATATCCACTTTCCTGTTTTGTTTTATTTCTGTCCTCTTTAACAGAAGTTAAGCTTTGCAGTAACCAGCATTGCATGAAAAAGCATGTCCTAACTGTGTGAATAAGCCTCCTTTTCATTGCATGTGCAAATTTAAGGTATTTCAGTTCTTTCCATAAAAGTGAGATGGGATCAACTGGGTAAATAGCTCAGCTGGCGAGTGGGCAAGCGGAGGAGAGCCAGTGGCCAAAGGACGAGGCCAGCTATAAATAGGGATCATTATATAAAGCATCGCTCTTCAAAGAGGATTCTGGCTTAAATAAGAGAATCCCAAAGTTTTATTGAAAATCTTATGAATTGCTCCATCTACTGCATGTTTAAAGGAAGAAATCCCCCGCAGTGAAACCCCACCTTCCTTGGCGGGATGTCCTGGGGCGAGAGCGTGCCCGGTTCCCGCAGTCGGAGCCGTCGCAGCCGGTTCTTGCGGGGAAAGGCACAAACGTGCGGAATCCAGAGGTTTTCCTCGACGTCCTCGCTCTTAAGTCTGAAGCGAAAAGTAAAAACTTGAACCCCTGGGCTGCTAAAACTTAAGTCTAAAGGTCTTTGAAACTGGCCAAGATTAAATGCTGTTCTTAATTCTATTCTTCTGTCTACTCCGCTTTCAACAGACCTGATCGCAAGCTGAACTACTTAAATATCAGTGTATTATAAAAGCTACTTCTGCTTAATACCCATTATTTCAGTTTTTAATGCAGTAAAGGCAGTGGCTTTTGCGGTGTTTTATTAAGTCCAAAGCCAGCTGTTCAAAGGACCAAATCCTTAGGTTAAGGGAGAGGGAAAAACCCCTTGTTGATGGAATTTCAGCCCCTCAGTAAACGGAGGAGCCGTTCGGAGCAGAGCTCTGACTTTCACACTTCTTTCTGCCTTCAAGCTTGTGGGTTCTGCTGTGAGCGGCAGCACTGAAAACCACTGTGGTTTTTGTTTCCCTAACTTAATTAATAAAAATAATTCATCAGTAGCTGATGCCTTTCAGAGTGGTTTTTCCCTGAGTCAGCTTACTGGGGAAGAGGTTCATTATAAATTATAATTAGGGGGAAAAAAAAAGAATAAAGCCTTCTGATGCGGACTTCCCTTAATGTAACATCTCAGCCTAGTTTATTTGAAGAAACTTGTAGCCAAAGTGCTGTGATCGAGTCTATATACTTTGTTCAATGTGTAAAATGAGGAGAAAAAAAAAAAAAAGTGTTTCATGAGCAAGACCAGAACTTGCTTGGGGATTATCTGTTTTCAGTTCCAGGAGTTATTATCAAAACAGGAATTTCCAAAATGTACTGACCTTGAATTTGGAATTACTGAATTAGCCGTGTTTGTTTGACAGCGCACGTGAAGTGGGGGAGAGCTTTATCACCAGCTGTAGGTCCACGTGGGGTTTTCGACACTGCACACGTTCCGTGTCCGTACAGCTTGTCCCGCCCCGGCTCAGATGCTTGTTGGTGACCTGAGACACCATTCCAGAGGCTTGGAGCACCTGGCCTGTCACCAGCTTTGGAGCCGAGCGTGCTTGTCCCCCTGCGCTTCTCCTTCCCTTCCCACCTCTCGACCCGTCACGCAGCCCTGATGCTCTTCGGGATGACGCGGTGTCCCTTCCTCTTGGCTTTGGGCTTGGTTAGGGCAAGAAAAGGGAGCGAGTGCTGGTTTAGGTTTGTTATTATGCATGTTGTTTGTCACCTTTGTCGGCTGGGTTGATGCTTTGAAGGTAGTCTTGCATTAGTGTTGTGCCTTAGGCAAAATTGTTTACTGCTTCACTGTTCATGTTATTTCACTTGCTCTTACGTTCCCTTCTATTTCATAGTTTTGCCCTGCCAATTTGGATATGATTGTGTGAAACTTCGCTTTTGGTTTTATCCTGTCACTTTTCCTTACAGGAGCCATCCTTTACCATGCACAAAGACACTCGTGTGAATAAAAGGCATCGGACTGGCCTTGTTCTTACTGTCTTTCCCATTAACAAAAATGTAGTATTTTTAATCTTGTTTCTTAGCATGTCGTAAATGAGGTCAAAACCAATTAGAAATCAGAGTCGCGTTCATTCAAAAGGGTGAATCTGATGCAGTTATGCATCTTCATCCGGCTGCGTTAAGGGATTTCAGTAAGGAAATTACGATCTGCCTGTCCAAGCCGGTTTGGGCCATAGATCCATACAGCGAGATTTAAAGGATGTGACTGCATCGCGGCAGCTTTCTGTTTTTTAACGTCGTGGAACAGAAAACAGCGTACGATTGCACAGGTTCTGGCACTGCTTGAATTTTTTCTGTCTCCTTTCCTTTATTTCCATTTAGCTCCCGAGGAGGGGCAGTGCCTCAGGTTGCCACGCACACTCGTACCCAGCTTTGCCCTTTTTTTCCTGAGATCAGGAGGCGTCGGGGACGGCCGGGCAGAGGGCGGCCGGGCTGGCTGGCATGGCTGTCCAGGGATCAGCAAGAAGATTCCAGCTGCCGCTTGCTGGTTTCTGTTGCTGTCAGGACAGGCAGGATGCAGACGTGAACCAAATTTTTTTTTTTCTGTATATGTATTTTTCTATATCCTACGTGTCTGAGGACAGGCAAGGTACTACAGAGCCAATAAAGAGTGCTTCCCTGCTTCGGGCTCAGAGTTTCCCTAAATCTAGACCGTGCGTGTAACTGTAGAGGTTATTTTGCCTAAAGTAACTTCTGAAATTGCCTTAACATAGCTCGTGCTTCTTCAGCACGTGAAGCAAATGTGAGCTGCGAGGTCTTAAGTTTAAAAAAAAAAAAAAAAGAAACCACACCAAAAACAAAACAAACAAAAAAAAGGAAAAAGGAAATAAAGGAAAAGAAAACCTCCCTTCCCAGCGAGGGTCCGTGCATTAGTCGTGGGAGTCATGTGCTGCCCCTGGGGCTGTCCTGGGCACAGCACCCGTCGCCCAGGGTGCCCGGGCAAAGGCCGCGCTGTGATGGAAGGAAGCTGAGATGCTGGTTCATGCTTTGCAATATCCATTTGTATTTAAGGCCTGATCCTGAAAGGTATTAAATGTATAAAATATGTATGTTTAAACGACGTATTTGGATCTCAGAAGTTCACTCCGCCGTTAATGTGCTTTTAGGAGTTTTCGTGACGATGTGCTTAGGTAGCGAGGAACTGGGCTTGCAGAAACGCGGGGGGCAGTTGGCATTGGGGATGCCGGGTGGGCTCCAGCTTCTTCAGCCGGGTTTTGCGGCAGGAGGAGGCAGGGCTGGAACGCGGCTGCGTGCTGCCCCGGCCCCTCCGCCGCTGCGGGACTTCCCGGTTATTTTACTTCCAACTAGAGCTGGCCCCGGGACAGTCGGGTATAGAATATAGATATTAGTAGGTACTTGATTAACGATGCTTCTGGCTTTGAGGGAGGAGATGGCGTGCCTGCTCGTGGCTCCGGCCGTCTCTGGCAGGCTCCTGGGGAAGCCTCTGCCCTCGCTACGTGTTCTTCAGCCGCTAGAGATAAGGCGACTCATCTTGCAAATATTTGTAGTCACATGCTGGCGAGTTTTCTTAGGCAAATTTTGTTTAAGCCACTGTCGGATGAAAACTATCAAAGCTCAGTTTTGTTTCTGTTAAGTCTCGGAATATTCGTCATAGGTTCAGGGGGATGAAAGCAGTCATGTGTAGGAAAGCCACACTGCTGGGCTCTTGTGTTCAGGAATTTCGAGGGAAAGGAGTATCGTGTCCCTTTCATTGACTTTCGTTACTGTGCCTTCCTTTATTTCCGTGCGCTGAGGTCTGGCGGTCTGTGGAACTAACCAGATCGTTTCTAAAATGCGATATTTGCCCTATGCCACTTATTAGGAGTCTGCTTCTTCAGCGACAGAATTGATTCAGTTGGTGCTGCTGCACTTTTAATGTTACCTTTTATGTTCATGTTTGTTCCAACAGAGTGGCCACTAGCACAGACGACTTGAACTTGTATCACCCGCAAACTGACAGCGCTGGAGCCACCAGTTTGTCATTATCCCTACTAGTGTATCTGATTTAATTTTGCGACAGTGGATTAATTCTTAAAATTGCAGTGCTTTTTGCTCGTTAATGGTCAGTAAATGATTCGGGGCGGGGGGGGTGTGGGGGAATGGAATTCATCAGTTTTGTAGTCGTTTTAATTCTTCTAGTTTTAAGTTGTTCTATAAATATGTCTTTATGGATGTAGTTTTACTAGCTTAAAAACATCTAATTGAAAACAGTTGCTTAAATCTCTCTGGATCAAGAAGGCAGTAATAAGCAAAGAGAGTATCTTATCCCTGCAATCCAGAAACGCTTAGTGACTGGTATACTCGGTGCATGTGTAATCAGCTTCTTGTTTCATCTAAAAACCTTAGCTCTTTTGGTGTGATTTAGTACTTCACCAGCAGCATGTTTTTTCTTGTCTCTAAGATTACCGACTAGTGAAACGAAAATATAAACCAAAATGGCATAAGATACCAAAACTCCTTCAAAGATACTTAATTCGTTTATGCCATCTTGTTGTGTGTATAATGTGTTGTAGTATATCACTGGCCTTCTGAGAAGAAAGCATTAGGTCTGCCTTCTTGTAAATGAACGTTTTGCTGCGCATTATGTAATGTTATTCTTATGACTCGACGCTTGCATCAGGCAGGGCTGATCTCTGCTATTTTGTGAGGAACCCAACAGATGACCCCGGAGCTCTGAGATGAGACCAGCCTATTGACGCTGCTTGTCATTCCAAACCCCATGAGCTCCAAGGGATAAAAACTGAGATAAGCATACCTTTGCTTTATGAAATAGCTACATTCCGTGGGTTTGGGTTTGGGGGGGGGGGGGCGCTGTTGCTGTGATTTGGGTTTGGTTCCTTGTCTAGTGTTTATTTATTTGTTTGTCAGAAATGTAGGTCCTTTCTAACTTATGAGATGTAATGACTGTAGATTCCATGCATGATAGTTGAGATACTTAGATTATTTGAAGCGCTCTGGGTTATGTTGGCAATACACTTCAACAAAAATTATCGATGACCACTCTGGCCTTTTTTTTGAAGCTCATACCTGTCTCCCTCTGCCTTGAACTGTTTTATCGTTTTCCAAAGTGATCCTCAGAAAGTGCTGTACCAAACCTCAGAAGTCAGTAAAAAAACCACACAGCTTATTTCCAAGCTGGGAAGCAAGGAAAGGATGGCCGGTCTGTGCTGGTGGAGAGGGAGTGCAAACCCACAAGTCTTTCTTCATGCCAGTGGAAACTGAAACAGGTTAACTTAGATGATCTCTGGTGGTCATTTCTTTGAGCGCTTGTGTTCGTTCATACAGCTTGGACTCTTCGCATGGTCAGTTATAACATCTCATGAGGAGTCATAATTAATGGAGGTGGTAATTTCATCAAGTTGCAAGTGCACATTTAACTGTGCCCTAGGTTGCACGCATCTTACTCCTTATTGCTTAACCAGGCAAACCATGGCGTGCATGGGCTTTCATGGGAAAACGGCATCACTCAGAAAGTTTTGTCATTTTCCTTTTTTATTCATTTTATTTCTAAATGTCAGATAATTTCCTACAACTTTATTAATCTGAAGTATGAAGAAGTTGTGATAGCATTGTGTCTCGGAGCATGGAGGGTTTGGGCAGGCTGCCTTCCCACAGTATGAAGGAGCACACACTTGTGCGGCTACAGCATCTCGTTCTTTGTTCAGGACTTAAAATGCAGCGAGAGTTCAACCCCTGAAATTCTTTTTTCTGAGTCTTTTTGATAAGCACGTAGCACTTCACACAAGCCCATTGTTAAAAATCACTTGCTGTTTGGTGGTTTAAGAAATGCGTAAGTGTATTCTGTCCATCTAAAAGCCATCCGTTACAAAAAATAATGACATCCTTTTTTTCTTGTACATTTGTGTCATTCTGTGAATCAGAAGCATTTTATGTACCAAGGGCAATGTGCTTTGCTTTTGGAATTCCCCAGTTTCAAAAACCTCAGGGTATAGTTGGTTCAGGAGACCTGAGGTGACCTGTAAGTGGGAGCTGCTGTGTCCCTCTGCTGCTTAGCAAGATTATTTTAAAGCAAAATTGAAATACAGTGTCTGGATACGATACGGTAACATTTTAATCCAAAGAGAAAAGCAGTAAGTGTTTTTATACTAGCTGACCTCTTGAAAGCACATTCAGACATTAATTATTTCTCATAGCTCTCCTCTGAGAGGAAGATGGGCAGTTTCCTCATTTGTAAGTGACAAATCTGAGACAGAAAATAAAATTAGGTGACTTCCTGAACCCAAAGAAACTCCTTATGCAAGCAGGACAAGAGCTGCAGAGTTCCTATACAGGCGTAGCCCGGCATGCAGCTTTGAATGCTGAGCTCTCTCTGCAGGCAGGAAAGGTGTAGGAGAAAGTAGTATGTTTTTTGCACATTGTTTTGCTTACCATAATCTGCTGTCTCGTGTGTGAACCAGCCTTTCTGTTCTTCCTGGACTTCAAATAAAGTC
Source organism: Chionis minor (assembly GCA_013398295.1). Classification (NCBI taxonomy): domain Eukaryota; kingdom Metazoa; phylum Chordata; class Aves; order Charadriiformes; family Chionidae; genus Chionis; species Chionis minor. The sequence goes on along the minus strand of VZSF01003273.1, from coordinate 121,930 downwards.
TTAGTTTTTTCTGCTAAGTCCCGGTGATTGACTGTCTATAAACACGTGGACAGTCTCAAAAATCATGCTGAGAAGTCTGCTCGCTGTGTGTGCGCGCGTTATGTCCAACGGAAAGAAGTTAACGTTGTGTTCGAGCAGCTGGGCTGCCGTCGTACCGGGCTTCCCTTCTCTGGGCTTCCCCGGCCCTCCTGTGGGACCTTGTCTTGCAGTTTAAGGCAGCTTAAAACTCATTAAGAATCTTTACGGGCATTATCTTGAAGTTGGATTAATTTTTAAAATCTAAACTATTTCAACCTCTCCTAGAGAGGAAGTGGGACTCTCTTTCCTCTGTGGATGCAGTAAGATGACAACCCTCCCCTGTCCCTCTGCGCTGTGAAGCCATCCCTGTTCCAAGCAGCAGATCCCTGGGGCCATGTAACACCCAACGCGGCCGGAGCTGCTGCAGGAAAAATTATCGGAAGCACAAGGGCTTGTTTTACTGCACCGCTCCTGATGATGCTTTTGGTTTGGGAATTGCAGAGGTGACGGTCCTTTGCACAAGTCAAGGTTCAAACCCGGAGTTCTGGGTCAAGATGACGATGCCTCTAAAAGGAAAAAAAAGGCGGTAAATTCTTTAGGGGAAGGTTTGTGTCTCACATGCTAGTAAAATACTCAGCACCAGGTTTTGGATTAGCAGCCAAACCAGCCAACATCCACGGTCTGCCTTCTACAGAAGGCAGGAGAGCAGATCCGTGAGGGTCTGAGAAACTCCAGAAGTCGTCTGTGCCTGCACGGAGACTGACTGGAGCCTTCTGCAGCGAGGTGGCACATCCATGGCTGGGGCCACACATGCTGGGCCCGGCAATTCCTCCGCGCCCCAGCAGCGATCTAGTGCTGCTCTTCGTACTTGGAGGTGCAACCATATCTCCTAGGCGCTGGAGGCACAGGACCACGGCATTCGAGGCAAGTGATGCCCAAATTCCTCACCACGGTCAAATATTTCTACTAGGCGCTTTGCTGCCTGGCTCCTACGGGGCTTTGTTAGGATCATAGAATCACTTGGGCTGGAAGAGACCTTCAAGATCATCGAGTCCAACCATAAACCTATGCCAAAACCACCCCTAACCCATGTCCCTCAGCACCACGTCTGCCCAGCTTTTAAATACCTCCAGGGACGGCAATTCCACCACCTCCCTGGGCAGCCTGTTCCAATGCTTGATAACCCTTCCCGTAAAGAAGTTTTTCCTAATATCCGACCTAAACCTCCCCGGCGTAAACTTGAGGCCATTTCCTCTTGTCCTGTTGGTTGTTACTTGGGAGAAGAGCTTGACCCCGCCTGGCTACAACCTCCTTTCAGGGAGTTGTAGAGAGTGAGAAGGTCTCCCCTTAGGAGCTGGGGGCGACAGCGGTGCCTTCCTCTGTCTTAGCCCACACGGGGTAAGAGTTGGCTGTAGGAAACTTAGGACTGTTTGAAGTTTTTATGTTTCCAAAAATACCGTTGACTGCTCAGTTGTTACAAATCCGAGTGACGGAAACGTCAGGCTTTGCGTGGGGCAGGGATGTAACTTTGCAGAACAGTTTGCGCACGGCGTTCCCCGTGCTGCTGGCTGCCGCCCCGGCTGCGTGGCAGCAAAGTCCTGCAGGATGAAGGAGAAGACTGAAGGAGGAAGGGAAAAATAGCTCGTCAAGTGACGCTGGGTTCTCAGTGCTTCTCCTGTGCCTCTGTTTTGTCACCTCTTTGTACTTTTGACGGAAGCAAAACTGAAATGTTTTCCTACTGATGGGATGCGGAGCAGAGCGCCGCTGCGAGATGCAAAATTAAGTTCTTGTATCAGTGGGGAATTTTGTGGAATTTGCTGCCATTTGACAGTGTTTCCAGATGGAAAGGAGCAACTGCCGGTTTCTGTACAGTGCAATTTTCATTTAAATGGTTTTGAGTTTGGGGAGCGGGGTCTGCTGCTCCATTTGCAGTAGCGTGAAGACAGATGTTATTTCACTGGACTATCTGGAAGCTTTTTCTCATGCCACAGTTGTTATAGGTGTGTGTCTTTTGAACAAAGACAAATTCCATGGGAAGTGTTATAAAGTTAGTTGCGTTTTCAGTTATTTTAATGATTCCTCTTTTTTTTCTAGCACAGTAGGTTAGAAACGTGTTAAAACTAGTGGTAAAGTAATTTATGAAGGGCAGACGGAGTTCAAAAGGTTCAAATATACAAGTTCAGTTCCAGCATCATTTGGATCTTCACACCTCAGTGTCCCAAAAGAGAAACTGGATACTGAGTTTTTACAGGTTTTACTGTAAAAACTGAGCCCTCCAGAACTTTTAGTAACTAATGGATTTTGCAGAAATGACTTGACTACCCTGGATGTCCATTAGCTGTTTTGCTTTTATGTCTTTGCTGGAAAGCTAAATGGTTTTTACTTGCACTTTTTTTTTTGCTAGTTATATGTTTGCAAGAGATGTCTTTTGTATTACAGTAGCCAGTAGGAAAAAAGTGATGTACTCAGAAATTGTAGGAGCATTTAATCATAGTATATCCTAACTAGAATTTAAACTGTGTGTTGTCAAGAAAGTTTCCATCTGTAGCATACCAATCCCAAGCTGACTACATGCAGTTTTAATCTTCTCACTCTTGAATTCATTCTTTTTTGTGTGGCTTTGGTGGTGTTAAAATTTAATCCTCAGCAGTTACATTGTATTAAGTCTATATTTCTCTCCTTTCCTTCCGTGTCCTACTTTATTACTGGCAAAGGATTTTGAAATATCCTGAAAAATCTGTATTTTCTAATACGGGGATGATTGATAAAATACCCTTCTACAAATGGGTATTTTAAGAAAGTTTCCTCCCACCTTTGTTGAGCTGCTAGATACTTAGCAAAATGGATTCTCTGTAATCTACTGTTCCTGTTAGAAATGCACCACTTTGCTGGGCAACTCTCAAAAATATCTTGCTGATTTAAAAGAATTTTTCATCCAGTTATGTTCCTTGTATGTCACTCATTCTGGTTTTATCTATATTACATCACGAATGAGAATAAATTTTGTATGCTACTATTTAAAGGCAATGTGTGCCATTTTCTGCATGGCAAAATGGTACAGGATATGACTAAAAGTAGATAAATCTACAGGGTTTGGTTGCCACTCCTCCCTAGTTTCATATGTGTGTGACAATTTTGGGAATTCTACGCATGGAAAAACTGTCCAGCACAAAAGCGGAGGAATGATAAAAGCACTTCCATTTTGGAAGAGAGGACGTGGAATGGGTGCGTTTCTCCGTGTCAAACAGGCACTTAGGAGGGAAGGTAGTGTTGAAGCTGGTATGGTTCACCACACAAGGGTTTTATTTTGTGGTGGAAAATCTAATCTTTCCGAGACCATTTCTCTTGGGTATAAGTCTGAAGTCTGCTTTATATTGGGAGATTGGCATGAAATCCACAGCACTTAAGAGGATAAAGGCCTTTGTCTCCAAAATGTACATTTTTTTGGAACTATAAAGGCAGTGGAACAAGAAATGGTTTCAGGTATATAATGTTAAGATCCAACCTTGTAATCCTTTCTCAAGTAAAAATATGTTATAGATCAATTTTATTGATTCATATCTTTCCCCCATGTGTTTTAGAAGATTCACTTAAAAAAAGGAAACCTTCCACATTTTACTAATGACTAAAGAATTTAAAAAGGATGAATTACAAGGACCTATTTCAATTAGAATGACATCTTCTTCTGGTTCCTCTGCAGGCACCATATGATTTCTGGGAGAAGCATGGGAGGCTTTTATTTTAAAAAAAATAAATAAATTCTCTTACTACCTTTCCTCATTTACATGGTCACTTTAAAGGACCCCGCAGCCTATTCATCCGTTCGGGAAGTGGGTAGCCCTTCAGCTTCAAGGTATATTAAAGAGCATTCTGAGAACTGTTGTGCTGGTTAAATAATGTGCTATATTTGAAGCCCTTCTCTCCTTCCTTGCAATATTACAGAAAGATGGATAATAAAGATAAGCAAAGCCTGGGAACAAACCGGGGCCGGGATAGGACGGGAAGAAGAGGTGATGCAGGGAGCTGCTGGGTGGGGGGATGATGGCTCTACAAATCCGTGTGTTCAGTTTTCTGTTTACAGGCAATGGGACAGAAGAAACAAAATATTAGAGGAGGAGGAGTTGAAAGGAATGAAAACACAAGAGATTTATTCAGTGAGTAAATTAGAAATATCAGATAAATAGATGAAAACAAGAGCAGATCCCTGACTAACGCAAGTTGTTCTGGCACCACTGAGCTCAAATCAGTTTACACGAGCTCAGGGTCTGGGCAGACTGGCTGAGTTGAGACCAGAGACTGAATTTTTAATCTGGACTTCCTTGCTTTGTATACTTAAATTTGACATTTTCTAACATCATAAATTAATATGCGGCAAAAATAGAATCGGCATAGGCTCTCACAAGGGCAGAAAAGTGATAAAAAAGATGGGCTTGCTGGTGCTCGGTGATCTTTGATGTCAGAGGATCACAGCTGTTAGTTTATCAGCTATAATGAACATTTATATGGCTACTTTTATCTTGAATGGACTAGATATTCTGGCTGATGAATATTGACGTGATTGAAGTGAGTACATAGATTTTAATCAGTCGGGGTTGAGACTCGATATACGCCGTTGAATTTGCTTTGTTCCACCTTAATGTAATAGATTTTTTTGCAACGACATTAATGATTCGGGGGAATTGTATGTATTTGGAAAATATTTGAACGCTTTGGTATCTATCAAATGTGAGTACCCACACTGCCCAGCGCAGGCAGCCGCACGCAGCTTTCCAAGAGAACCAGGGCCACTGATGTTTTAGAAATCAGTTTTACTCCTCAAAAAAAAAAAAAAAACTAGAGTATTTCTTCTGTTTGTCTTAAGCTATGGGAAAAGCAGCACCTTTGGAATCGCCAGGCACCTTCGTGCCTGGCCCTCTGCTTTACTGAGCTAAGTTCCCTTACCAGCGTAGAACAAGAATTAAGAATTTTCTGTTTCTTAAACGGCGCGTTTTGACGGTCAGTTTGTTGGCCAAACACCGATACGCTTCCATTCAGATGTAAAATTTAGAGCAAATGATGTGCAGCCTATTGCTGCGGGATGCATTTTTTTTTTTGTCCGTGGAGCAGCGTAATGCTTTGGCCAACCCTCCTCCCTTTCTGTGAAGGCACCTCCTGAAGTCAGACTTCAGCTGCTTTTAAAATGAGCCAGCATCACTTGGATGTGGGTGAGGTGCAGCAATTTGGGAATTGCTCCCAGCTGGTGGAGAAATGATTTCCAAGCAAGCTGGGTGGCTCTTTAACCACTCTTCCCAGTAGAAATGAGCTAAAATATATAGAAATTGTTGCTTTGACAAATAGGCTAATGAGCCACTCAAGTTGCTTTATGTATTGAATGTAGTTGCTTGACAGTTATTATTATTTTCTAATTATATTAAGTTATAAATTATTAACAAGTGTTTAATTTCAGTCCAAACAGATCCAACAGAAGGGATTTGTACAGTTATGAATTGCAGCAAAATACAAAATTGTTGAGCTTTTAGTATACGCAAACTTGGAGACCCTGGTTATTTCTCCCTCTTTCAACAGCCAGTCATGAAACTTTCTTGACCTTTTCACCTTTAAACTTTATTTGAACTTGGAAAGAAGACTTGTGAATTGTGGAGGGGAAAAAAGAAAAAAAAAAAAAAGAAAAAGGGGGGGGAATGGAGGGGGGAAGAAGGTCTGATTATATGTTACCGTAACAGTAATACTAGCAAAATAATCCTCCTCTTGTGCTGCTATGGGTGTCTGCTACTGCAGGCTGCGGGGTAATAAGCTCACATGACATGCCTGGAGGCTAATGCTGGCCTAGGCTTTTCTTTTTTCCTCCTTTTTTGTTTCTTTTTTTTTTTTTTTTGGTACGTATTTAAACAAAGGTTGATTATCCAAACAAGAATTTGGACTGCATCAACTGGACCGGTTAAATTATAGTTAGTAAAACTTGGCGCCTTCGGAGCTTGGAATGTTACAATTACAGCTGGATCCTCATTTGTTAGGCAGCCTTACAAAATAATAAAAGTGGAGATTTTTATCTTTATAGGACATAGCTTAACTCTTTGAATACAGAGAACTAAGTGCCAAATATTACAGTTACTGCTTAGACGTGCTATTTTGGGCCAACAAACGTGATTAAACAGTTGTATCCGTGCTCTGTAGGACGCAGGGCAAAGGGAGATGCTGTGGTACTTGTAGTGGACATTCATTATCCTCCAGGATTTCTCTGAGATAAGGAGCAAGAACACAACAAGCAATTTGTTGTTTGATCTCCCTTATCTCGCTGCTGTGTTTTTATTTGAATTTCTCTTCTTTTTCTGTTTCCTGTTGTTATGAAAATAGCTTGTGACCATGTAGGATCTGGATGGTCCCCGGAGCTGGTCTGATTTTCACCTCTCGGATGACCTGGAAAACTCTCCAATGCTGTTTTCCAGCCATGAGCAAACTTTTTACTGAGCCCCCCGGGTACGTGGTTGCCTGTGCCCGTTGCCGTCCTCTCGGGGCCGGCGTGGGGTGGGTGGGCAGCAGGGGAGCTGCGGACAGTAGCTCCGTCCCATTTTAACAAACTGCCGTTGACCATTCCAGATTTGTTTTCCCTTCTCTCATCCAACAGAGAGGGATTGGCTTTGATTAGCCACTTGCAAAACCAAACTTTTGGCTTTCTGGTTGTGTAATGTATAGCTCCGGTTGCCAATCAGCAAATGAAAGTTCTTTTCCTAAAATTAAACAGACAGTCCTTATGATTAACCTAGAACAAATCAATGCCTTTGCATTAATTCACATGGAGCGGGTCCAATTTACAGCTCTCCCTAATCTGCCCGATGTTTTTTTTTCTGCGGAGGTTTATCTCAGTTTCTTTTTTAAGAAAGTGTTTATTGTTTGCATTTTCTGAAAACCTTATTCAGTAATAATGATTGAAACTGAAGCAGTCAAGACTATCCAGAGTGTTTGCAAGAGGCCACAAGCCTGGGTAATGTTTACCAGGCTATACCAGGAATTTATCTTCTGTCTTCTTTGCATGATATAAAAGGTAGCATTCATTAAAGTGTGAAAAACTTCTTTTCCTTTATTGTGACAGTTTTACCACGTTGCGATGTACTTTTGTCTCAATAGTGACAACTAGTATGGATAATATGTAATTGCTGCCATCAAGATACCATGGGAGCTATTGAGAGTGAGGAGTAGGTATTTTTGAATGGAAGGAGGTTGGTTTTCTTACATTGAAAACTGAGAAGTTAAAGATTTTTAATCAAGATAAACCTGCAGATTCATAAGGTGCAACTTAGTCTGGGAGAAATGATACCAACTGGAAATAAGAAAGACCTAAGGAAAAATTGTGAGTTAATGTTTAGTGTTTTATTACTATTTTAATTGAATGACTTTACAACATGACCTTTTAAGTTGTAGCTATTTTAAAGAGGAGTATTTGTGTGCCGCGGGGCCGTGGAAAGCGCTGGTGGGTGCAGTGCCTGTCGGCTCCTGCGCTCCCATCGCCCTCAGCCCTGGGCTGGGCCGGGTCCACGCTCAGCATGGAGCCCAACACAAGGGCTTTATAGTCCAACGCTCCAAGTTTTCCATGGTCGTGGCTCAAGGGAGAACTTCTCTCTCAGTACACAGGACTTTGGGCAACGGCCACTTCCGCAGAACTCTTGACCTTTTTGTTGGGCACCACTGAGCCTGCAGGAGGTAACGCTGCCAAAAGAGGAACCAAAATGTGGATTCTGAGGGCAAATGTTTGGACTCTGTCTCCTCCAGAGGTTACCTGCCGTCTGTATGGGAGGGAATCAAGGGTTTCTTCTCCCCATTGTGGGGAGGAGTCTGGTTCTTGCTCTGCGTTCCCCGAGTCATCTGCCTTTTGCTTAGTTCTTAGCCGTGCCATTGAGGAGAAGTGGGGATGCCCTGATTAGTCTTTTGCATGAAAATATTTCGTTTCAAGCAACAGTATTTGGTTTCTGGCCAGAAGAAATCCGTTATTTATTACATCTGCTGTCCTTGCTTTTTTTCTGTATTGAACGGACTCACCTTCTGCTACAGTGAGATGATTGAAATAGTGCTTCGCTGATTTAAGGGACCCAGGTTTACAACCCAGATACAAATGTCTGTAGAACCTGGAATACCCATCAAGGAAACGTCATTGGTAGTAAACCAGAAAAGAAAGGTTAGCTGATCCACTAGGTACTGCGGATGAGATGATCACCTAGCTGTTGACAGAGGGAATCTAAAATTTTAGAACCCGTCTTCAGCCAGTCTGAATACATTTTCAGCTGCCAAGAAGAAGTCAACACGAATGATCCGTGGATAAATGAGAGCAACATGCTATATCTGCAACAGGCAGTTTCAGTCCAGCAGCCTTGCTTTCCAAAGATTTTCTAAAACGCTAATTAAGAAGCAGTCTTGGATCAGACTTCAGGTAGCTGCTATTGTATTCAGAAATTATTCCCTGTCTTAATTTTTCTCATCTGTGGTCTTATCTAATTCATCTTCTGTTTTTCCCTCCTCCTCCATTCAGTAGATTTATTCCTGGATCAGCAAGGGAGTGAGGGAGAGGAAGCAGGGCAGGAGTTAGTTGCCGTTGCGGAAGTCTTTCTGAACCATAGTTCCCACCTACTTTCTCGTTGCGTGGATTTATTGTGAATTAATATTCACTGTAACCGTAGAACAATTCAGGTTAAATCACAGAGAAAGAAAAGGAGAAATTTCATGGCGTGTGAGTCAGAGTGAGAGGAAGGCCTCAGTAAAATTCCATTGGGCCGTTAGAGCTGTACTTGGGAAATACAAGAGTATTTCTGGTCGAGCACGAGTCGCATTGACCGTTAGGAACAGGAGACTGTCCCTCATTCTAATCTGATGTACTGTAGCTGTTGCAGGAGACCACGAGATGATCTCCCTGTTACGGACACTCTCAGGCTGTTTCCTGTAAAGAGTGTTTTAAATCGATCACGAAAGTCAAAAGATAAAACCTTTCACAAAAATGCCCATTACTTAAGAAAAAAAGCAATAATAGATTTTGAACTATTTCACCACTGAGGCTATTGCTACAGGAGCTACTCTTGGTGCTCCAGTTGCATTATAACAAGTGGAATTATTTTCAATTTATTTAACTTTAATTACTACGATGTATTATAAAAGGGTTTCCTTGAGTGTACAAGAACCCCTTAAAAAGTTGCATTTTTATCTGTGGTTTGATTTCTCAGGAATGGATGATACACACACAAAAATAGCTTTAGCTTTCTGAGGCTAATAGGGATGCAAATGATGTGGGTTTTGTTTAAATCAGATTTCTCAGTACAGTCATAGTCTCGGGTGGATGGAACAGCAGCCAAGTGTGTCGGTTCTTGTTGGCTGATTGTTGTTTTAAGCTTAATTAAAATAGCTTTTGCTTAAAAAGAAGGGGGGAAGTTCAATTTAAATGTAGGTATCTATGATAACTCTGTAATACATCTTTTTCTCTCACGAATTGTGTTTGGAATGGAGATTTACATAGATGGCCATAGCCGAAAATAATAAGGAAATTCTATTTATGCTACAAGTTAAGAATTCCCATCACTGGCAAATCTGAATTTACTTCTTAATCTAATTTCTGATGGGAAAAAATTTAATTGCTTTTGTACTGGAAATAAAGTTGATTGAACTTGAAATTTTTCCAGTGGCTCAAAAGGTTATTTCCCAAGCAGTGCTCTTTTACAAACTGCGGTGGTTTTTAATTTGTCTGCTTCTTTCAGCAGATAAATGTTCAGCGTTAATATACATAGGGAAAGATAGCCTCGTAACACTAATTTGTATTAGATGTATTGATAGGCGGAACATTATTTGACTTCCAGAATTTCACGTGAAATCTACTATAGACATGATGGCAGTAACACTCTAGAGATGAAACTGTGCGATATAGGCATCAGCTAAATATAATTTCTGTGGTTTTCTTTGTTTCATGTGGAGCTCTAATTTCTTTCTAGAAGAAAGCACTTGAGGACCCTTGTTGCCTATAGGAACTGCTCAATCAGTATTAACATGCAGCTTGTCAGGAACACATTCTTAGAAATACTTACTCTAAAGGTCTCTGGTCTTTGAATAGAAAATGGTGGGGTTTAATTTTCTACAGAATCGTAGAATTTCTATTTTGTTTTAGGAAGGTAAAAATAGGAAATAAAATGTTCTTTGCCTTTCTCTTTCAGAGAATCATAGAACTTATTCACATTTATTCTCTGTAGTAATTTCAGCTGACCTGAGTAGTAGCTGTTAGAGAGAGGAGAGCTGACCATAGGCCAGCAGCTTTATTGTTCACCACGGTTTGCCTTGACAAACCTATATAACGTGATCAGTGAAAACAGGGTTTTCTTGTGAGATGTCCAGCTCTCCCTGGTTTTGGCAGATTCAGAGCTATGTGGAGAATTGCGCGGCTGGAGGAAAGTTTTGCTTTTTGTAGCAATCCCAAGTAGAAAGGTTGGAAGCAAGGGTGGTATTCTTTAAACTGTAATCAAGCTTTTCAAACCTCAAAGGTTTATACCAAAAGCAGCAGTTGAAAGCTTAGGTACGTTTTCCTTTTACCAGAACTTTTCACAGAACTTGTTCTCCCACCACTTTGGCAACTTCCATTCAGTTATTTCAACCAGCGTGAATAGATCCGCCCTCAGAAACGATTGCCGTGAGTGGTGGCGCTGGATTTTGTAGCCATCAGCACCGAGCAATAGCACGTTGCTCAAAATGACTCAAAACTACACAAATGGCTAAGGCTGGGTTTGCTTTACGTGCGGTGGAATTACTTTAATTGGTGGAATTACTTAATTCAAGAAACGGGTTGTTTTTGTAATTATACTAACATACTTGTCTGCCAAGTTACTTTCAAAGTAGCAGGTTTAAACTGATCCAATTAGTAATGAAATTGGTGTAATTAACCTAGCCATTAATTAAATGTGTGCACGCACACTGGCTTTCACTCAGTGTTTTGGGGTAGGGGTTTTTTTTGTGTTTCCCTGTTACAGAAAGCAAATTTCTCTCCGCGTAATCTTTATTTAAAGCATTTGTGACGAGACTGGCTCTGCCAGGTAATGAGGGTGGAAATATGATCTTGAGGGCAACTTTGCTGGCTCGTGAGGGGGGTTGGACTTTTTATGGCTCTGCGCCCGTGGCCTGAGGTCCCGGTGCTCGGTTGCACTTTGGAGAGATGAGTCTCCATCAAGGGATGACGGTTGCCATCGTGGTGCCGAAGGAGTAACGGGCGCATGGAACAAATCAGCTATTTGTAATAACGGGGGCCACGATAAACTCTTGACGGGCTTGTTTGGAGTTCCGAGAAGAGCTTAGCAGCAAGAGTCCTCAGTGACTGGTATCATTGCAAAACTTAAATTAAAACTGCCTCAGAGAAGGCCCAGAAGAAATCCTCCAAGACGAGGATTTCTCTCTGCAGTCTGCAGAGGTGCTGGTTAAACTCATGTGTGCAGCATTACGGAAAATTTTACTTAGCAGTTGCCTTCCCTGTAGTTGATTAATACAAGATTTCAGTGTTCCCAGTCCATTAATCTTCACAAGCACATCTGCACACCGAAAAATATTTTTAAAAACAACATAGAAAAATTACAAGCGCTGATAATTTTGAAGATAAAAAGAACTAAAAGAGCAACGATAAACTGGAGTTCACTTGAGTTACGTGAATCCCAATCCAACATGAGAGAGGGGCTTTGCCATTTAAAATATTTTAATTGCATAAGAGGAAAACTTTGAAAAGTGATTGTTCTCCGAGCATTGAATACAGTTCCCACTGCAAAATATCCTGGCCTGCATTGTATCAAGTAGTAGTATCTTGCAAGTCCAAAAGGTATTAGGGAGGCGTTAGAGACATCACAGGAGGAGCTGGAGTTAATGTCGGGGGGTTGAGAAACTTAATTATCTTGGAAAAAAACTAGTACTGAAGGTGCGTAAGAACCAAATACAAGGAAGGGAGGCTTTGGTACTGTAAGGAGTGTGTATCTAAAACTGGATACCTAGAGCCATTCTTTTCTAGCACACGTGTTGATACCAATACGGTAACGGTGATGTCCAGATGCCAGATTTTTCCTGAAACAGAGTATTTTTAAGGGTTCCTGTCATCTATTGTAGCTGCAACTTAATGAATAAAACAACCCATGATTAGTTTTATGACCCTGGATTTCTATTTATTGTATTTTATCAAGTACTTTTCTAGTAAGGAGATACACGGAACACATGCCAGGTAACGTTGTGATCCCAGAAGTACTGAAAGACCTTATTGTACAAGGCAGCGTTGTCTTCGAGGGGAAGGCGATTCAGCACCGTAAAACCTCATAGACTCCGCTCCCCACTTCCAGTAGGGAATTGCACCGTGAGGAAATTTGGACCATACAGCCCAGGTGGGATCTCGCCCGCCAACCCGCCTTCTCTCTGTGGCTTGGGTGGAGTGAGATGCTGCCAGACGCCTCCGGCAGCTCCGGCAGCCGTGGCGGGGCAGAGGGTGGCCATGCCATCTCCCGTCGCTGCCGCAGGGTTTGCCGGCACGGCTCAGTGTGGAATTCCTCTATCCCTCCCCGAGCCAAACATTTCCAACCACGACAGGAACCGGTCACCGAGAGCAGACCAAGCAGGGAAGGGCCAAAAATCTGGGAAATCCAGTTTAGCCCTTATTTAGATCAGATTTTTACCGAAAGTAGCTGATTCTAAGTTCATTTAAAGAACTAATTTTCTGGATGCGAGCGTTTTTATAGCGAGGGGATGTTGTAAAGAAGTTGTTTATAATGGCGTTTATCTTAGACTTAAACCGTTTGCCAGCCTAATATCAGGAATGGTCTGAAAAAGCCTTACGGTGGTGGTAGCTTAAGGAAAGGGGGACCAGGGTGGGGGAGAAAACCTAATAAAAATAGCTGAGATCATTCAACAGTTATCAAGAAACAGATACTGCAGTTTTATAACAGAGAGCACTAAAAGTATATGCACTCTTAAAAGGCAATTAAAATGTATACTCCAAAACTATAAAACATTTTCTTTTCATCTGGAACGTTGAGGGCAGATTACAACACATTAATAACGTTTTGTTTAGAGTTCAGTTTCTGATGGCTTCCAAATGCAGTCTGTGTAGATTAACCAGAAGGAGTCCAGTTCTCTTTTAAGAGAGCTTGTAAAGGAAAGCAATGTGGTAAGATTGTTATGAAAAGCTAGTGTATTTAGGAAATAGCACTTAGCAGGGTCTCTCTGAATGGCTGCCAGGTCAGGAAGCTGAAGTGCAAGGCTTGGCCTTCGTTCAGGCCCCCCAGTCCCGGCTCCTTGACCACACAGTACGTCAGGAGCATGTCACGGCGAGCCAGGAGCTCCGACACGCCTCCGCCGCTTGGCACACGCATTTTCACATAACCCAGGGCTCCGGAGGGGAGGGAGGCACGCCGGGGCCAAGGGAACGGGCCGCTTTTTAAAATAGAAATGGATAAAGAAAAAAAAAAAAAAAAAGAAAAAAAGGGAGAAAAAAAAAAAGCATGGGAATCGAGCGGTTGCTGGGTCCTGTTGCCACGCTCGGCACTGTCGGCTCCGTGGGGCGAGGGCGGTCGTTCCGCCGGGGAGAGCTCGCTCCCTCCTTCTTCCCGGGAAGCATGCCCTCTTCTTGCCTCCCTGCGGGCCTTGGGCGAGCTGTACCTTCACCGGAGGAGTTCGGGGATGTTGTCCCGACAAGATCGGTGTTAAACATGCAGAGAACAGGCGAGGGGGAGCGTGGGCGGCACGGCTGGGCTGGGAAGAGGCTGTGTCCCCTCCGGATCTGGCGCTGCCGCAGGGCTGGTGCCAGTTGGCTTCTCGCTCCAGGCCTCGCTGTCTGCTCCGAGCCGGCTCCACCAGATTCCTGGTCGGCAGGACGAGGGCCAGGTGTCTGCCGGGCTCCCTGGGAGCCATCCGGGCGCCCGGAGCTGCGGGAGCGCAGGGGCAGCCGGGGTCGAGCGGGCACCTGAGCGGGCTCCTGCCCTCAGAGCGGCGTTGGTTTGTCCCCTGGGAGAGCCTCTTCTCAGCACAACCATGGGAATTCTCATTCTCATCCCTAAGTATCTCCTCCATGTGATAACCTTGCTGCTTTTCTTAATAACGGCAATGAGGGAAAATGGCGTAGTTGATCAGTCCTGGTAGCGCCTACCAGGTTTCTGTGAGTCCTGCCAGCGTAGGAACTTACTGCACGTTCTCCAACGAAGCCTCAAATTGCGTGTTCCGAGACCGGCTTTGCCTCCTGTCCCTCCCCGTCGCCCTGCAGGCAGCGCTCCCGGCTGTCTGCGGGACTCCCTCCATGAGCACCGCTCCGTTTTGGGTTTGGCTGGCGGACCACAATTTGGAGAAGCTGGGACATCCCAGTAAGCCCAGCAAGACTGTTTACGTGCCTACGCTACCTGGGTGCTTTAGCTGAATCAGTATGGCATGTTGGTACAGATTTAGGGTAGCTCATAATACTGGTGACTTTTTCATTGCTATTTTGTATTGGGAAAAGGTCGAAATGAAATGCACTGCTGCCCTAGCGCACCGTCCCGTTCTTTGCTATCTGTTGTCCACGTTCCCTCCTTTCTACGCTGCAGCCAGCTCTGTGGAAGCCCAGCCATTAGGGACACTATTATGGCAGAGAAGCTTTTATTTCTCTGAAACACTATAGCAGTATATTTTGTATTAAATGCAAAGGGAAAGCGATCGCTCTCCAATTGCCCCTTCAAGACAGAGTTGTCCTGTGGCCGTGCTTTATTTGACTGAATAAGGAAACGCTGATCGTTTGTACAGGCTGTCATCGTGGCTATCGAACCGCTCTCTCGCCCTGAGAAATGGATCCCCTGGTTAGAAAAATCTGCTTTTCACAGCCACCAAGTTTGCTTCAAAAATGTTTTTACAGNGGGGGGGGGGGGGGGGTAAAGTGCATGGTTACGTTTAGCGCTTGGGGTGCGCTAATAACTCCAGCCTTTCTTGGAAAGAGCATTGTGTATTAGTAACATGTTGTACATTAGCAACTCGGACATTTGATGGGAAAATCTAATAAATTGTCATTACTCAGAACTGAGTAATTATACACAAAATTAAATGTGTGTGTGTGTGCGAGAGAGGAACTGTAACTTGTTATTGGTTTCAGACAGTGACTCATTAAGCCATCCTAATGCCTCGGATATGCAGCAGAAGACTCTAAATGTTAACACTTACATTCTCATCTCCATACATGAGGATTTGAACACATAATTCCCTGAGATGAGGCTATACCTCTTGATTTTTATTTCTAAATCTATGCTAAACTGGCAGATGTTAGGGAATAGCTTTTAGCATTTGTCATTTAGATTCTGATTAAAAGATAAGTTGGTTTTTTTTCTTAAAACCAGCAAAACTAATTATTCATGAGCGCAAAAATCATCATCCCTGGCTAACAGACGTCTCAATTTAGGGTCAGCAGCAGATAACGCGAGGTCTGTAACAACTGTTGGATCATTCAAAATGCTTCTGAGTCCCGGAATGGTGTTTCTGGTTTTCATTAGCCGAAGGAATAGAGGACAGGAGAAAGTTCAGGGAGCCGCTCTTGCCGTTGCTCCCACAGAGGCCGTGCGCACATCGTGAGCGCTGCGTCGATGACTGCTGGGACGTGGGTTTGCTCAGAGCTGCAGGGGTTCCTCTGCTTCTGACTCGTTGGGCTTCAGCTACCGAGCGAGCCTTCCCAGGCACTGAGAAGCTGAGAAGTGAAAATGAGGGGGGAAAAAAAGCTTTTCAGGCTGTTCCAGGGTGACTGAATTCCTTCAGCTGCCCATGTACTTCAAGACCTATTACTGGAATAACAGTTTTCCTGTATTTATTATTCATATCCTGTCCACTTATTGGTTATTTGTCACCACACCTTCATTACTGTCAGGAAAGTTGTTCTCTGCTGGCAGGATGAAAACGGATTCAGTTTCTCTGCCGTATTCCTGTTTTGCTTCCTGCTGTTGTGCAACACCTGAAATTGTGATCCTTCGGGCTGTTAGTAGCAACGTGGAACCGGGCTTGCACCACCACTGTGCGTTGTCTAAAATCCACAACTTGAAGAAAAAAACTGTATCTGATTTCATTAGCTGAGAGATCATAATCCAATTATTTTATTTTTAATTTCTCTTTCCTGAGCTCTTTAGCAGATGCTGCTTTTTGGCCCTTTGACAGAAGCCTTTTAGCCTTCCTTATGAAAATCACAGATTGCAGTCTTCCGTGTGGGTATTTCTTGAGTTATACAGTTAACCTGAGAAGGCAGAAAAAAGGCATTATTACAGCGCTACAAGCTGCCAGCTCCTTGCTAATATTTTAAAGGTGTGGGTGTGTGTGTTGCTCTTGTGTAATATCAATTCTCTGTGATTTTGTAAACAGAACCCTGTGAACCCTGAGTATCCCAACTGCGGTGTAAAAGCAAAACTAAAATTACTCATTTAAGGTCATCTGGTTTTACTGACACACCAAAGGTCTAGGAGAAGGAGTGAGCAAGCATCATATTTCTCAAATACAAAATTTTACAGTGGGAACGTGTTATAAAACATTCTGCCAGTGTTGTTTCCCTTGGGATTTAGAGTGAGAGACATGAAGGCTGACAACTGTCTTCCTGTTGTAGGTCAGAGCTTCAAGGAACTCTGTAATCTTCCCACCAGCTTTACTCTCTCCTGGAACTCACGGTTAAAATTAGATGCTGGCTGAACTTTAGCAGTTCAATTTGAAAGCTTTCAGAGGCAAAGTAAAACAACTGCAGTGCAGAGCTTTCTCACAGTGCCATTTTGAGAAGCCACTTTGTACAGAGTAACATGGTTTCGCTAACCGATGGGTCCCTTGCATAGATTTTATCATAAATCATGATTAACAGGGGAGGCAACTGGGAATCATGGAAATAATCTCTGGGTGTACTTTGTCTGGCAACAAGGATTTCTTTAGGATATTACATTACCTTTTGATTTGATTTTTTTTCTCTACTTATTTCACCTCTTGCCCCAACGTTTGTCAGTGACAGAAGCGCGCAAGCAGATTGCTGCTCCGGCAGAATGCAAAAGATCAAACAAACAAGGGGAAAAGAAAGGGTGGCGAGGCCTTACAGTACGTGAGGTGAATTATGAACTGCCGAACCGGGAATTAGGCTGGAGTTCCAGCACCACGGGAAAGCCTCGACGTGCGGTACAGAAGGGTGAGGTGTTCTGCTTAGTCTCTGCTGCAGGATGCTGTACCCTTCCCACTTATAACTCAGCCTGCCTTGATTACCCCTTTTATTCGGGACTCGAAACAGCTTGTAAATTTTTTTATCATTCCTTCCCAGATTGCGTGGAGCGTATTGTAGCTTTTGCTTTCCTTTGTCCACATCTGTTTTCCAAACTCATTACTTTCATGTTATTAGGGTCGTTTAAAACGCTGTGTTTGTTTCCATCCCGCAAGTTTATTTTTTATCTTTTTGAAATAACGCAATGACTCTATCAAGCGATGGATTTATTTTAGAAAAATCGCCGTCTACCGATTCTTCCTGCGTATTAATTGTCGCTAGCACCGGCTTTGTCAGCAGACTGATAGCACCATCAACGCCAAGGACTGTTCCGAGATGCTGTGCTGGGAATACGATTTGGAATTTCAATTACTTGTAATAATAATACAAATACTTAGTGTAATTTAAAAGGAAGGTCTCCTGAGAAGAGCTTTTGTCTCCCTACTTGTTTGCACGGTACCTAGCACAACGTTGGTCTAATCCTGATTGAGGCTGACAGCTTTTCCTTAATACAAATATTACCCTGAGCCCATGGCCAATCTAGCAACTATCTGAGGACGCTCCCGTTCCCGAAACGTGTGTGGCTGTCGCTTGCCAGACTGATCATCGTTCCCATTACCTTGTGTTTTTGGCTGGTTTTGCCACCTGTGGTTTCTCTTTCCAGTCTCACAGCGGGGTGCTCAAGGGCTGCCTGCTTTTTTGTTCTGTATTGATAAAATGTCTAAAACGTTTGCCTGGAGTGGGACCTTCAGGTGGCTGTGCTATGGGAATAGTAAGTGGCGATCCCAAATCCCATGCAGCGACACAAGGTGGGGTTAGCAGAGTTCTCACGTATTTAATCCGGCTTGGAATTTAAGAGAGGCGATACAAAAGCACACCGTATGCTGTTTGTCGTTAACTTCTCATTTTTGGCGTTGCACTTACAGGCGCTGCTTAGATATGAGAAAATTATTAATATGCAGTTAATCACCCTCAGAAATGCAAATCACTTTTGCTGCAAAGTCTAGGAAGAGTGCCCCTTGTCTTGCTGGTTGGGCTGGGAGGGACAAATTAAGGGCAGAAATGTAATGTAAGCGAGAGCGGGGCTTTGCTGCCAGCCCTGGTGCTGACTCGCTGCGGAGCTTTAGGAGAACCAGACAGGTCTCTGTGGGCCAAATTCCTTTAGAGTTAGGGAATAGTTCTTTACACCAAAGGTGGTTTTTGGTTCTGTGGATCCATGTGTGTAAATCACTGGAGATTTATAGCTGTTTGCGCATAAAGTGTACATCCCGAAGGCATTCGGAAGGTATTCACAGTAAACCTCTGACTTCATTCTCCATCATCATGTCCTACGTACAGATTGGTTTAAACTAGTGCAAAGTGGTATAAAATTGTATTTTATCAAAACTTGCACAGTTTTCTCCTTATTGTCCTCCAGTGCATTTTTTATTTTTTTTTTTTAATTCCATATGAAGGCACGAGACATTTTGGCTTTACAAACATTGACTATCCATTAGTATACGGTAACTTATATTTGAAGTGCAGGAGAAGCCTTTGGCAACTGTAAGCAGTTGCTGGTTATTAATGCCAAGGCTGTAAAAATGGAAAGAGGAAGTCGGTGCATAGGCTCTGAGTGTTAGTGTTGTTTACATTCCTAATTTGATTCACATATTAACCACAATTAACATGCTAGCTAGATTTCGAGCATATGTTTCTTCCATCACAGAATGGGGTTTTTTCTCTTATGCTTTACTCCAGATTATTCTTAGCTGGAAAACCTTTTAACAGATTCAGACAGTGGGAAAGAATTGCGGTTTGCACGATCTTAGGGAATGTATTTATTTGAATTGGGTCGGGTGTTCTTTGCCGGGTACTGGTGTGTTAGTGGTTCGTGGACTTCCATAAATCTTCAAGCACACGTTCAGCTCTGGTTGGGGGTGAATTTCCTTCTTCGTGAAGCATTTGCCTTTTTTCTCTCTCAGGCACTCCCAGACGGAGATGGTGTTCTTGGTTGCAACTGGAATAATAATAATAGTTCCCTGTGAGTCACATCCACGGCTTCCATCCTGGTCTTTCCCTATTGCCAATAATCCCTCCTTTCTCACCCCACCCCCTTGGTCTGAACTCCCTCATCCCCCCATTTTCTTATGTAGCCCTGTGGGCTATGGAGGGATTAATTGTACCAATAAACACAACTTTATTTTATAGTTTTATAGCATGATTAGCTATCAAATACTCTGTACTAAAATAACATTTGCTCGTCTGTTTCAAGACAAAGTTTTGTTAGGCACAGTGGGCCTTTAATCCCTGGAGGAGTTCAGCTAACTAAATATAATATTAGTTAACATATTTTACTGATGTTAAGAAAATACTTCTGTGCTACCAAAGCTATCCTTAGTCGCTGCATTCAGTTCGCAGTAATGGCTGTTTTCCTTTGGATGCAGTTTGTAAACCAGTAGGAGAATTTGGTTGATTAATTCTATTCCTCATATTTTTTTAAAGGTGATAGATATCTTTTATTGGAAATTCCAGTTAGTGTTACAGACAGAGCTTGATTCTGTCATCGTGCCATTAAGATGTTATAGGAAGTAGTTGTTTACATAAGCTTTTTAGAAGTAACATTTAGGAGCAGCACTTCGTCTCTCTTGTGCCGTTTTTCCACTGATCTAATTCCGCTGCCTTGGTGGGGCTCTTCTAGATTTATTTCTGATACAATTGCCTCACTCCATGCCAAATACAAGGACCTTTATAAAATAACTAGGAATTTTATGGTTTATGTAGTCAAGGCAGGCTGTGATTTTTTATTTTTTTTTAGGGTGTTGAACTGTAATGTCGGCTCAGACAGACCCTCGTGTTTTGGGGAAAATATATCCTGGACACTGGAGAAATAATTGATTGCCAAGTTGTGTTAGGCTACAGGGTGATCTTCCAAGTGGTAACAACCTCACCGTGTAAGACGAGTGGTTTTGTAGAGCAATACCGCATTAGTGGAAAAGGGGAGGTGAGCAAAAACGTTATCCAGAAGTATTCCTGTTCCTATGGAATATCAGCTGGAACTCAGCGGTCTTTCTTACCTCCCGCGGAGCACAGGTTGTCCGTTAGGAGCAGGTGGGTGTCCTGGGGACAGGCTGCCTCTGATCTCAAGGGCTGGTCACTGGTGAGTGTCGCTGTTAAGATTCTTGCGTGTTAAGGACTCTGAGAGTATAACTATCCAAAATCTTCTAAGTGACCAGATTGTTATAAAAACCATGACTCAGTGGCGCCTTTCCTTCTGTCCTCATAGTGTTGACTGCCCTTTATGCTATGTTACAAACTCATATGTTTTGATCTAGTATAATCCAAATGTATTTAGTCTGTATTTTATTCCACTTTGTAAACACGTTTTTTCCATAGCTGCAAATGTCTCCACAATTATTTGTTTCAATTTGTAAATTGAACAAAAGGCTTTAATAAACAATGTCCTCAGGCAGCCTCTCCTCTTCTTCTCGTGAAGAAACATGCTTTCTAAACCCGGCAGCCTGTAATCTCTTTAGAAATTCAAAGGGGAACTTCCACCATTTTGTTCAGCTTGGCCATTTAGAAGTTCAAAGCACTTCTTGCCATGAATAAACTGTGTAGTTGAATTTGTAAATAAAGTTTGGGGTTACAAGTGGGTATTTTGGAGCCTGCTGCTGGTGGCATTGGTCTCATCCAAAACGTGGCACTGTTTGTGACGGTAGGAACTTGGAGGAGACTACGCGGCACTTGATTGCTTGGTTCAGTATTCAGAAGATACACTCTCTAGCTAACCAAAATGTTTGATTTTATACTTTGGATTTCTGCTTATAATTGCTAAGCTGTAATTGGACAAGTATAAGCTTCATCAAGCAGCTTCTGGCTATGGATACTATAAACACACAGGCTTAGACGTCGCAGTGGAGTGGGATTGCCAGGCAGCGACGGCCGGGAGACTTACGACTGCAAAACTTTGCTGAAAATTAAAACTCGTTTGTAGGATCCCCGAAGCCCGCAGCTGCTTCTCTGCATTTTAGCAGTATCTAAGACAATCTTTAGCTTCCCTAGGTCCTCAGGAATTTGAGATGAAGAATTCCTGATTCAAAGGACAGTGAATGTTGTTTAAATCACTTTTTTATAAGTGTATTATAGACTTACTCATGTGTGTTGATAACACGTACGCGTGCCCATTCATAGAGAGGAATTAAATCTACCAAACATTGGAGTGGTTACAAAAGAAAGCAAATCTTCTGCTGATTCAATTCATCTTGTATCCAGGAGGGATAGTCCTAAGGAATTCGAACTATCAAATGGCTATATAGTTGAATAGCGATATAAGATCTTATTCATATTTCATGCAACTTGCCTCCCTAAAGGCTGGATGCTCACTAAAAGACAAGCAGTATCTTGCAAGTTTTACAGCCTCTTTTTTTAACATCATTTTTGATTCTCTACAGACTGTAACTAGGCAAAAAAAAGTGACATAAATTGTAGGTATTCTTTCTGCGTAAGCTGTTGCTGTTAGTTGAAAGAGAAATATTAAATGGCAGAGAGTTACTTCAAATAAACTTCTGAAAAGGGAGTGTCATCAGGCTGTGTGGCGTTCGGAATGCTGCCATCCAAGCATGCAGAAGGGAAAAACAAACACATTTTAAAAGAGTTCAGAGTCATTTTGCAATGATACTCTGGTTAAGGCTTTAAAAGGAAGACTTCGGTGCATCAAAGACATTACGAGCAGATCTGAATCTGAAGCAGTTTGGTGTTAGATCTCATGTTTAATTGGGGATCCACGGCGGGGAAGGAGTCCCTTTATTTCAGAACAACCGCAGAAACAACTTGCTCCGACTTGCACGGTAGATCCTGGAGCATCAGATTTTGCTGGGAGTAGGGCTTTGGGAGTTAACTCTCCTGAAAAGCTAGAGTTATCGTTTGGTCTTATGACAATGAAAAATGGAGGCTGTGTCTCAGGTGGAGTCACATACAATAAAAGGACAACGTGAATAGGTGAGAACTTGGTTGTAGTGCATAGGAGTAACTTGCTGTTAGCAGTGGTAGTGCTCCAAATCTTCTGCTTTTAGCTCTTGGATTCACTTTTTTATCCCCCATTCCACAAAAATATATCCTATAAGCTTCCTAGATTTTTTCCTTTGCAACTTCAAGAGTAAGAGAATGATAATTATCAATTCTTTGATACTAAATTATTAGCGGCTCAGCTTCTCCTGTATCAGGCCTGTTGTTTGCCACTGTAATTCCCATGGAGTTTTGCTCCGGGGGCTGTTTTTCCCTGTGATTTTTTTTATCTGCTAACACCGTGTGCCGTTCGGGGCTCTGGCTGGGAGCAGAAGGGCTCACCCCGCGACAGCGCGGAGATTTCCTCCTCCCCTGCCCACTGTCTTCCCTTCCTCTCACCTGAACCTTCCCACCCAGCAGGCAGCAGCACTACTGCTCTCCAACCACCGCGGTTCTTTTCTGGCTTATTAAGGTAACAGGACTTGAAGCAAGTGGTTCGTTGGTGGAGACACGTGTTTAGGAATATCCATGGCTGGTGTGAGCTGTTCATTAAATACCAGCATTTGTCTGTACCAAAGGGAGGTCCAGGGTGATCCCAGACAGAAGGCCAGTGTACCCACTTGCATCAGCTCTCCAGTTTGGGGAAAAGAGAAGGTAATCTGCTATTGTCAGTGCTCCATGTTGTCTTCCCCTTTAGATAACAACAATTTCAATTCTCATTTACCTTTGAGGTTTTATTTTGTCTTCCAGCCCTGAGAAACGTCTAGCTACCAGTCACGAACTTAGAGCAGAAACGGAGAGAGGCAGAAGAGCCTATAAAGGGGGTTGTTTGAACCTTTCTCTCTTTTGATCATTGTTGGCTGGAACAACTTCTCCTTTCAGCATGTTTTTAGGTATTTCCTGATTGGCACCACGATGCTTTTAGTCGTCACTGCTGTTGGTAAATCATGGCTCAGGTAAAGAAGCACAGATGTAATGGGAAGAGTCCTCCACTGCTATTAAATTTGGTGCGTAAAACATCCTTCTGCTTGACGGCAGTAGTTTATTGTGTCCTCTCCAAATCGCTCCTTGAGATTTCAAAATTGATTTTCAGAAGACAGGGATTGGAGTTTTGCTGACAGATCGCCAGCTGGTTTTCAAAGCCCTAACCCTTTATTGAAAAGAAGTTTTAAATCTGTCTTCCTGGTACCTGTTGCAGACACAGTGAGCTTTAGCTTTTTTTTATCAACCTTTACTTGGAGAGGGAACGGGTAATATATAGATTCCACATGTGTGGTTCCCTGCTAGGTGAGACTGTCTTTCTCACAAGTCTTTTGCTCGTTTTGTGCAAAATATGGCATGTGAGATTTTTGTTTTGGTTCTGGCCAGATTCTTCTCCCATTGACTTCATTGTTAGTGCTAATAAAACCATGGGAAATGTTTTGGTGGATAGGAGATTGCGGTGACTTGAGGTTTAAGCTTTGATACTATATTGGCTGCTGCATTATAATCTCTGGTAAACCAAAGATAAAAAGCATAGCTTGTTTTAGAAAGTCATGGGCTTCTCAGAATGACTCTTGGCAAATTTAGATACTCACATTGTCAAGTATTTGTCCACATATCAGTTGTTTTGTGCATATGTTTACACTCATTTTGTCTTAGGGCTTGTTTTACTAAGTTGGATAAAGTGTTTATTATGTGGGTTGCAAAATATGTTCCCCATGGTATACTAAACCGTGGTGCCACAATGGCTAGTTGTTCGAACCTCCTGTTGTGCAACAAAGAGTATGGCAGGTAACCACAAGCCATCGTGCTGGCTATCTTTTCGGGAGATGGGATGATTGTGGTAGGGCAGTCCCTCGCTTTCCGCTCCCTGGTCTCCCTCAACGTTAACTGTTTGCTTGGTTTGGCTGGTGGCTGCTGGCAGGATCCTCTCTTGGAATGGATGGATGTTGGGCCCAGAGGCTCGGCTTCTCAAAAATGAGTGGCAAATTGCAGCAGCTCCACAGAGACGGAAACGTGCGTCGCGACGGTGTCAGGATAGCTTGTCACACTCATTCTTTTAGCAGGTCATTTTGCGGGGCTCGTAGGTAAAGGTGATCCCCGCAGCAAACCAGCAAATTACTATTTACCCTTTAACCTCGCGTTCGGGGTTGACTTGAAGCTGCTCTTGTTTGTAGCCTCTTTATAGCAGCTGTGTGGACACTTAGTACAGTTTAAGATGTATTTTGGGAGTCTGTTTCCATCTCATGCAAGATGTGGTACTTCTGTTCCAGGCTGTCTCCCACGTGCCATCTCCCAGATTTCTCTGGGTGTTCAGGAACTTTTCCACTTACAGATAGCTCTAACGATAGCTCCTTTAGCAGCTCTTACCTAATGGAGGGTAAAGAATTTATTCTAAAGTACAAGTTAGGGCACAATCCTTCCAGAGCCAGAGTGCCTCCTGGAGATTCTGCTTGAAATAAATAACACTGAAAAAGTTTGCTTTCCTAAATGCAATCATACATAGGAAGGTAGGTCTTGTATTAAATTACTTTATACGTGATACGATGTGATTCTAATAAAGAAGGAGATTTATGCTGACTATAAAAAGAAATGTGATTGTATTATAGTTTAAATAAGTTATTTGCATTTCAGATTTATTTTGGAGTAGCGTCCTTAGGCACCAGCTTTACACTAGGTTCACGTGTGCCAGAAGCTGTACAAAGAAAACAAGATTATTGCTGCTTCAGGAGCCTGGAGGGGGGAAGCTGTGGCTTCCCAGGTTGTATCACTTCACTCTGCAGAATAGGAGTGTGTTTCTTGTAGAACCTTGTCCCTTCGCTACTGGAAAGTAAAAATTACTTTGAGGGTGGAGTTCCAAGCTGTGTCACCAGTTTTCACCTGATCAAAACCTAGTGGGCTGTTTAGTGGGACCCATTAAGAGGCACCTTAGAAAATCCTTTTTCCCCCTCTGGTTTTAAAATTTATTGCTTTTACAGTTACATTGAATGCAAGCAGTCGTCTGACAGCAGGTACCACTGAGATCCGTGGCTGCGTAAATAACGTAGATGTAGTTGGCTCGGATGAGGTGCAAATTGGGATCACAGGTCTGTCTCCTGGGGTGGAGTGATTTACATTCTCTAGTTTACAGCAGTTAATTGTGGGAGCCCTGATAAGGCTTGTTTACTGCCAGGTGGGTTTGTCCTAGCCCTGCTGAGCATCAGGACCTGGCGATTTAAGGGTCGATTACCTGTACTATTTCACTTAAACAGTTTAATGCAGGAGAAAATCAAAATGCTTTCTGCTTCAGGCTTGTAGACCTGAAATTCCTATTTCAAATCCTCCTCCACAGAGACACCTAGGAAGCAGTGTGAAAGGATTAAGTCTTCCAAAAAAAACATGTTTTGAAAAAGAATTTTTAACTATTGACGCCTTTTTTGAGCCTAATGAAGGGCCGAATCTGGCGATCGTCCCCTTTCGCACCGTTGTGCTGCTGATGGCCATGTCTGCACTTCGTGACCCTGCCCGTTACAGAGGATTTAAAGAAATGGCTGTGACCGCTATCTGTCCTTTTTAGAGCTGGGAAATGAAACCGAAGGTCTCTAAAGCGGGTCTCTAGAGGAGATTGCACAGATCGCAGTGTCCATCCTCGTGAAGGACCCGTTCTTGCCTCTTGGGCTGGCAGGGACAGTGCTGGGAGGCTCCATGGAAAAGGCAGCGCATTCCCCAGCTTCTGTTACCTTTTTGGTGTAATTCCCACGGAGCAGAACGGGAGCAGTTCGACTCCGCTCCCGACCCTTGACTGCGCTCTTCGTTCCAGCCTGCCAAGTTTCCACTCCTTTTGTAGGCACATGCTCGTGCATGGAGATGGGAGGGAAAGGGCAGGATCTGCGGGCAGCTGGAGCACCCTTCCTTCCCCAGAAATGTCACGCTGCTCACCCGCGGGAGCAGAAGGATGAGGCCCCGTCCCGCTGCCGGCCGTGTGTGTTCAGGTGGTGTGAGGCACGACCTGGCTGGGGTGATGCCGGTCCATCTCCTTCCTATTGTCTGCAGTTATTTTTCTCTTCCCTCTTCCTCAAGCACTTGTGGCTCCCGCTATGCTGTCTGCAGGCTGCAAATCAATTTTGAGAAAACTATATAAATAAGTTGTCATTAGACGCCGTTACAGAAGGCGAAGGATGCTTCTAAACCATTCCTTGCGTGAAAACAGATCTTTACTGGAGCTTTTAAACCCCTTCCATACATGGACTGTTCTGTAAGAGAACAGCAGGGCTGGTACCCAGCAGGGGCAGATGGCCCCTTTTTTTTTCCTAAACGGGCAGAAAAGGAACATCGTGGCATTTGTTTGCATTTACTAACGCAGTCGTTCTGGGTGTTCATGCACACATTTCTGACAACCCTGCTTGAGTACCCATCGATGCATCTCGGATGCAGCATGTTGCATCGTGAAACAGCCTGCAGAAGACCTTTGCGATCAAGTAACGTCCTGTGATTATCTTAAGTCTAAGCTAATTTTTGTTTTAAAGCATCACTGTCCAAATTGCATCTGTTCATCGGATTAAACAAAAGGAATCTAAGGTATAAATAAAATAAAGGATTGCCCTTTGCAATTCAGTGATTGCAAATGATTGCTTCTTAGAAGGGGAATGATGAATGTTTTGCAAACCCCCCCCAAATAATAATGTAGAGAAACACTCGGTGCTCTGCCCAGGCTGCCCGTCCTGCCCTCGCCGCTGCCCGGAGCCAGGGAAGAGCACCCTGTGACCAGAGTGGAGTTTCTCCACATGGGAGTAACTTTAGTCTCCAAGTTTGTCCCTGAGACAACTACACAGAGGAATTTCAGCCTCACTGGCAAGCGGAGGGGTAAGGACTGAGCTCCATCACTCAAAAGAAAATTCAGCAAACTTCAAAATAATGCACGCTGATTGCCAATATTTTGTGTAGGTTGCAATATGCTAGTTAATGAATGTTAAATTAGTATGTCGATATTTCCATTCCCCAAGCCTTTTAGGGAAGACAGCGTAGGGTAATTTAGCATGAATATAAAAAAACCCCTAAAACATCCAACACATGTTTGTGCAGGGTTCGGTTTTCAAGGACAGCTTGATCTGGCCGGAAAAGTTTCCAGTCCAAGTAGTGGCAGCTAAAAGATACCGCTGCGACCTTCGTGGGTCTGGAAAAGTGCAGGGCAGCTTTGCACGTGTTTCGTGGCTTCTCTGTGTCTTCCCCCAAATGGGAACATCAAAACCTATTGACATTGCCATGCGT
The DNA here is from genome assembly GCA_013398295.1 of Chionis minor. Taxonomy (NCBI): domain Eukaryota; kingdom Metazoa; phylum Chordata; class Aves; order Charadriiformes; family Chionidae; genus Chionis; species Chionis minor. The sequence goes on along the minus strand of VZSF01003273.1, from coordinate 94,485 downwards.
TTTAGCCCGATTTTCTTGTTCTTATATGGAGTCCTACAGCGTCAGGATTGCTGGGATCCTGGGGAAAGGAGAAGACGGTCTATAAATGGCCCATCTAGTGTGTATGTGGAGGAAGGCTTAGTTAAACCCATAGCGTCTCAAGTGGGCCTGGATTTGGTCTTGAGTGTTCACGTAATTACCACTGAAACCAATTGGGGTTGTATTCGCGTGTGCGAGAGCAGAGCTGCTGACGCTACCGGCTTTCTTGAAGGCTGCAGGTTGCTGTTGCTTTGTGGGTCTGTCTCTGCTATTTAGGACTCCTACACCTACTCTTTATTTGTATCCGCAGTTTTCCTTGAAGTGCTCATTGGAGATTTTGCTGGAAAAGGTGCAGTAAAAATGCAGAACAAAAGGGCAGTTGCTCCTGTGAAGAACTTCAAGCTTAAATAAAGGTGGTCAGTGATTACGGACACGTACATCAACTCTCAAAGGGAAAAACCTTGGCTGACTTGAGAGGCACCTGGTGTGTAATCTCCAGTGGTCCCCGCGGGGTCACCCACGTCGGGAAGGGTGACGGAGTGCCCAAGTACGGTTTCACCGAGGCCTCAAGTTGTATTCTTTTCTCGTCTAATCCTCTTGACCCAGTTGAATTCCTGGCGGTGTTGTGAATCTCCCAGTATCGAGTCCATATTAGAACTGGGTTTAATTTTTCAGATGAGTAGCAGAGGCTTCTGTGGTTTTGCAGTGCAGAAGTAACCAGTCATTTCCCTAAAAAATGATGAGTTTGAGATCCATTAAAATGAGATATTTCTGTCTTGTGACAAGAGCTTAATAGCTTCTTGTATTTGTGTTTGGAAACATATTCTTTGAACTTTTGTGTAGCATTCAGCCAGTATAAGGCAAACATTCTTCTCCAGTTGGTAATAGGCTGTCTGGTGTCTGTAATTCAGTTATTTAGCTTTAAAATTAACTGTATATATTTGCAAGTTTTTAATTAAGATGTGTTTCTACTCGGAGCTTTTCAGAGCTTACTTAGATGGGCATCAAACACTGCATAGTTTTGGTCTTTCCTTTCTGCCTATTAGCTTCTCTTTCTCTGCTTATAAATTTCTGATGACAGACATAAACATTTACCTCTGTAGGCATTACTTAACTCTGAGATCACTTTGTTCTATAAATACAAATAAATAAAACCCCCTTTAATGGGCGGAGGGGAAGCCAGCAGCGAAGTGGTTAAAGGTTTTTGCCGGCAGACTGGCCAGCAGGAGCTGGCGGTGCGGAGTAAGGGGGACGCCAGCCTGTCTCTAAACTTTTTGGCCCTCCCTGAGAGCAGAGATGAAGGAAGAGCCCTCTATAAATCACTGGAGATTAGAGACCCTGTTCTTGCCGACTCTGCAGGGTTGCACTGCTTAATGTCAAAGCCTCACGTATTACTTTAACAGCACTCCTTTTCTTTATTAAATCCACTTTGAAATAAAAAAATGATGATCTTTCCAGTGAGGGGGAGAAGGCCTAAAAGGATTTAGAAAGTATCTGTTATGTTACATTACGGAGACTAATAACTGTACAGGGAGTAGGTAACATTTTTGCACCATTTCAGAAAGTAAAATGAATAGACTTTACAGAGTTTTCCTCCTTCAAAATATTTATTGCTGTTGATTTTGACTCGCTTTTGTGGGCTCCTTAGTAAAGGTGGACTGAGCGTGAACGCTCACGAGGATTTCCTTCCAGGTTTGCAAAATTCAATTTGCGTCTCCGTTTTTGCACGTTCTGCGGCATCTGGTTTTAGATTAATTTTTTTTTAACTTTGCATTTATTCTGGCTGCATTTTATTCTGTCTTTATCGCCATCTGAGTATGATGAAGACATATTTTAAACAGCTGTATCTGTGTCAAATGTCAGTGTTTGCTCGTAGCCTCGCTGTCTTGAGGACATACGGAGGCTTCTAGGCGCTGCATATTTATCTACTATTGTGACCTGATTTTCTTCTGATTTGTAAAAGTCAGGTTAAGCAGGATATTATATTTTTCTAATGTGCAAAGTTAATGTGATTGTTTATACATAAAGTACTGTCGTTTTCCACATGTACTTAGTTATCTCATTTAATACGTTGCAGCCCAGCTAACAAGTATTTGAAGCCAAAGGAATTGCACATATGTATTTTTTTCTGCACATAAGTGTTTCAGATCCTCCAGGTCATTTAGTACCCATTAGGACACTAAAGCTTCTTACTGTTTTCTCATTAATAGTCAAGTCTGTTACCACGACAAAAACAATTTCTGAGAGATGGGATTCTTTGAGAAACATCCCTGATGAAAGTCCTGGAAATCCTAACAACAAATGTTGTCAAGTTAGATTTCAGCGAAGCATTTCTTTTTAACTGCGCAGCATTATGCCCCAGGAATGTAGTTTTTCTTTTAGCCTCATGACTTTAAATACAACATTGGCATGAAACCCATTAAGAATAACAGATTTATAAGCTTTTGTTGATGGATTCTGTTCAAATGCAGTAGAATGGAAGGTGAAAATATTTTTAGCCTTTAAACGTATTAAAAATAAACTGTGATTATTTTAGTTCTGTACATTTGAAGCCGTTTGCTTCTTTGCAAGCGTAGTCAGAGTGTTTTTCTACCCGTTCACAGTTCATTTATGGTACAGTTTTGAAGTTTGGAAATAGTTCACACCTATAAAATGTGGTTTTGCATTTGCCAGGGAAAATGAATATTGTTTTGCAATGTATCTTATCCAAAAGTTGACAAGTAACAGCTTTTTTGCTAGTTTTATTCTGACAAACAGCTTGAAGGTATCACCTTTGTAGGCGGCTGCCGCGATGAATTGCAGATATTCATTTATAGCTGTTTGTACTCTGTGTGTTCTTTCATGTGTTCAGGACTATTGCCCAGTTCGAAAGTATGAGGTCTTAAAATAACTAGAAATGGGGGTGGGGTCAAGATATTGTATAAACACGGCAAATTTCTGGGACTGGCTATATGCATATTTAAGAACACGGCCTGAGCGATTAACGTTTCACCAGTGTACTTTTTAGCCGCGAAACGAGCGGAGCAGGAGGTTATCGTAAGACCGTGAGCAGTGGTCCCGAAGCCGACTTTCAGACCAGCAGTTAGTGTTTTATTAGGAGAGAACAACTCTATAAAAGGAACAGGAGATTCAATCATAATATAGTGGGGTGACATGAAGGCAGCTGACAGCATGGCTTCAAAACCCATTTAAGATCCAAGAAAAGTTGCCACAAGTAATGTGCTGCAGCTGGGGAGATCGTTTTGGAAAAAGCAGAACCTGCCATAGCCCTGCGGATTTGCGTTCTGGAGCAGCCCCGTCGCCTCGCACGGAAAGGCTGGGCCGGGCGCTCGTTACCACACACAGTCAAAACTGGGAAAGATCACTCGCCCTGTGTGTTTTGTGTGTTTTTCCTTCTCTTTTCTGAAAAGTGGTTTGGGGAGAAGTGGGAAGCAATGACCAGTGCGGTGGTTCGGGTTGGAAAGAGAGTGAATAAAGCCTTGGCTATGAAGTGCCCGAGCCCGTACTTCTGGAGGCTGTTTGCTGGTGTAAGCAAATGCTTCCCAGAAAGGCCATTTTGAAAAGGGAAAGTGCTCCGGTTAGGGAGTTTTTACCGATACGCAAAGAAGTGAAATGCTATTTAAGGAAAAAAAAAACCAACCTGTTTTCTTTCCCCTTTCTTTCCCCCCTCACGTCAGTAAGTCCCTGTTCTTCACCTGAAAGAGCGGTCAGCTTTTCCCAACGGAATAGCAGCTGTGCTCCGGCGCTGTGTCCTTCTGCTCTCCTCCTGTGACACCCATGACCGTGAGCCAAGGCCTGAGAGGTGCAAAGCACTTATAAATCCAAAGCAGAGACCAGAATATTTAAGAATTGTGAACTTTGGTGTGCCAAAGCTGGTTTGGTTTGTGACTGCTTAAACCCCAGTAATTGGTGAATTGGAATAATTTGGCAATCGGACACAATCGTAGCGTGTCTAGCTTAAGAATGAATTTTTAAAAGCCTTGCTACTTCATTAGTTGAGATAGACTGTTAAATTTGCGTTGTTTAAACAAATTTGGGAGAAACTTGATGCTTGTTCTGACCGAAGGAAGGCACGTGGCAGTCTGTATACATGGCTTTAATTGGGAAGCCACTGGCAGCTGCCTAGATGGACTTTCAAAGGGCAGCAGTATCAGTCACTATTTAGAGAAAATTCATGTTCATCTGTCGTCAAAATCAAAGTTAACTTATATTTTAATTGAGAGTAGAGTGTCATTTATGGAAGAAAAAGTCGTCATCTCCCTGGTAGAAGGTAATGCTGATTTAGGAATAAACAATATTTTTTTTGGTTCTTCTTACAAAGATAGCTATCATATAAAAATAGACTGCATGGACAGGGGCTCAAAGAGGAGAAGCACAATCAAACCAAATATCACTGTTTTTTCCTGAGTAATTACAAGGAATTTCTACGTGTTCTCTTCTAAAAGGACAGCAGAAATAGCATGTGAAGGAAATTTCAGAATTAACATGCAGGTTTGCATTGTTTCGCAACAGGGACAAGAAGTAGCCAGTACTGTAAAAAAATCCCTCAAACAAGCAGATCTTTCATTTTTAATTTATCTGTACTAGAAGCAGAATCAAAATAGTTACAGTAAGTGTTTGGAATTCCTTTTTTTATTAAAAAATTCCATGCCGATTGTATTTTTTGAAAAAACCAGAAGCATAGGTAGAATTAGGAAATCCAGGCAACCACCATCAGCCTCCGCGTTGCATTAGATAGGCTTTAAAATGGGCACCTGGTGACACTGACTCGGATATGTGAAAAACCAGCTCCGGTGCGGGGAAAGGTAGCATCCTTCCCTCTGCAGCTTCCTGCCGTCCGTGCCGTCTTCCAACCGCTCCGTCGGTAATTTTGCGTGCTTGGGTCCTTTGGAACACAGTGCAATTGCAGGAAAGACTCAATAGAAAACCATATTTTTCTGTCGTCTTGCTCCTTCTGCCACTTGATTTCTTGGTTTTCCCTCCTTTTGACATTCCTTAGTCTCTCTTTGGTACTGCGTCCCATGCGAAAGAGATTAAACGGGAATGACTGATTTAAGCAGCCATTTTTTGCGTGCGTGAAAGGTTGGGGGTTATTTGCCGTTGTTGTTTCCCCCCCCCCCATATTTATGATGGGCGACGTAATGGCAAATACAACATGCTGCTTTGGCTCCCAGGGAGTAGAACGCTGCAAGGAGGTCGGGGTTATTAGCAAAGCAAGTATCTATCATCCTGAAAACAAGACGGCTTAAAGATTATGTACTAATTTCACACTTACTATAGCATAGCATTACTGGTGCAGAAAATGATGGAGAATAAGCTGAACACTCATTTGCCCATAAACCTTCGGGGGGGCAATGTCCTAAAAAGCCGCTGAAATTGGATATCTGGAAAATGAACTCATTTTTTAAGTGGGTCACAACATCTGTGATTATCTTGCTGGGATTACTAGCGTGATCATGCTGTGGTATCGTCGACGGCTTCCTGCGGACTTCGCCCCTCTGCGCCGAGGTTGGCAGCGAGTGCGCGCGAATGGGCTGTGGCTTGGGGAGCACTGGTGGGTCTGGCCGGCATGGACACGGCTCGTCTTCGTGGGTGGGTGCAGGAGGGACCTCAGGATGGTCTAGAAATGCTGGATACGTCCTCCCTGCTTTGAAAAACACCCACTTTGATTTTAAATCGGGGATTAATTCTGACCTGTTGCCTTCCACCTATGAAAATAATATGCTCTGCTATGCTTTTGTCTTCCTGCACCTGAGGGGAGGACTTAGATATTCCCAAGCCTTGAAAACAACTTAGAAAACGGTGGGAAATTCGTTTTAGAAAGTGTCTAGACCTTAGAGTCAAACTGTGCAGAGGACATGGAACCTTCCTTCTCTTCCCGTTGCCAGAATTTCTGTTGAAGCGGGATCCCGTGTGTTTAGGCAGGGAATAGAGTATTTTCTCTGAGCAATACGGCTAGTAGGCCTAGTGGCAAAGTTTAAAACAAACTCATAATCAAAAGAAACCCCATATAATCATGTTCAGGTTTCTTTGCAAGGCTTAATGTTGTCAGTCCACTTCATGGTGACAACGTTTATTACAGACTTTTGCATCGTTCTAACTTAGCACGATCTTGCTTTTTCAAACAGGAGGCGATTACTTTTATTCACCCCTCTGTCTCAGGGTTTCTCCTGCACACCTTGGCAAGGCTTCCGAGTCTCCGCTGGTGAGCACCGGCGCTTTGAAGACCCCCAAATGGGTTGCTCTGTAGCTAGATACAGGCCGTTCCTTTTATTGAGGTGTCTCGATTTGTCGGTCAAAGGACATGCTCTTTTTAAGTTATTTGGATGCTTCTTTCACCCTGCCGTCGGAGTTGTCTCTCATTCCTCCTCTTGAAATCCCTTCGTGAATGTGTCTTTGGGGCAAACTACAAAGGATTTTAGCCTCTTAGCAGTTCTTCCTACATAGCCTTCTAAAAATGGTGCCGCTCTCTGGTCCTCGAGGCACTTTAGGCTGTACATGTGGTGACTTAATCCTTGGAAGATGTGGGAATCCTCAAAACTATGTGCTGGGATTTGGGGTGGAATCTCAATTTCCTTCCTCTCAGATAGAGCACCATGAGAAAAGGCCGCGGTGGTTGCGGGAGCCATCTGTTAGAAACGAGCCGTGATAACCAGGACCCAGAGCAGCCATCGCACCCCCCGGCCAACCTCCCGGCTTCTGCGCCGAGAGCTGGAGTTCGCTCGCTTTTCCCTTGCCTCTGCCAGGAGATGAGGCGGGAGAGGGGAGAGATTAGTCTCGACTCCAGAAGCCTGTGAAATCGGTATTTTTTAACTCCCTAATGGTAACAGCAGTTTTACAACAAAGAACCCTCTTCGCTGAGGCAACCTGTGGAAGAGCCCCCCGTGCTCCCGGAATGATAATCTTGAAAGGATTTAGAAATACAATTGACTGAAACTTGAAAAATGTGAAACACTCGCTTAGGAGGGAAAAAAAAAAATAAAAAGCCGCCTTCTGTTAGACTAGTTCTGTAGAATTAAAAAAAAAAAAAAAAAAAGGGACAAAAGCCAAAACCAGAGATCACGCATTCCTCTTCTGCTTAATGGTTTGAGCGGAGGTTGGCCTCCCATCACTGGAGCCCTCAGCCCCTTGCTGGGGCAGCGGGCAAAGCATTACAATTTGGGAAAATCAGCCCTGGTTTTAACCAGGTTGTTTTTCTCGGCAGCGGCGGTTGGGGTCACGGGCTCCCAAAGGTTATTTCCTGCCCCACAGCCAACCGGCCAAACAACATTGTTCTTGGGGAGTGCCAAGTCCAAACAACATTATGCCCCCAAGTGATTGTTTACCTAACATGGTTTTTGCTTTATTTTTCTTCTCATGCTACTTTGTTTCTGTTCAGGCTCTCACAAAAGGTAAAATAGGAAATGGTAAAACACAAAAAAGTAGAGGACAAAGGAGTGCAAAGAAAAGATTGATGCTGGTTCAAACTTGGGGGAAAATGTGATGTATATAAAGCTCGCAGAAGCTTGAAAAGGTGCCATTTTCATCTCTTTCAGCTTTGAATATGATCAGCTTATGTGTGCTTAATTCTTTTCATGCCTAAAACACAATACAGGAAGCTGCAGAGAACTGAAATAATATCGTGAGATTTACGAAGGAATGATCGGAAGAGCTTTCACGTGTAGTTTATAAACGTTGTCCATATCTAAATACACAGTGGACTTGCACGGTGCCCCAGAAGGAGAGAGGTCTTGTCATGAAGCATGACAAAGCAATTATTGATCTCACCGAAAGGGAAAGCAGTGCTAAAAAAGCACCGGGGACAACTGAGAGAAGGATGGAACGTGACAAGGAGATGGAAGGAGAGGCCAAGGACAGGTTACCAGAGAAGCGGGCCTGAGTCCAAATACTCCAGATGCAAAATCCCTCAGTTTTGGTAAACTTGGATTAGCATTTAAGAACAAACAGAAGAACACAGCTGGCTTTCTAGCTCTATCATTGATTAAACAATATCTGAAAGTCTTTGAAGTCCGGAGAAGTTTGGGGAGCTCAGTCTTGCAGTTTATCTGGAAGGGTTGAAGTATTCCTTCCTGGTTTTCGGTTTTAGCACCTCTGCAGAGGGTCTTTCTAATGAGCTAAATATATAGAAAGGTGTAGGGAGAAACTTGGGATTCGTGTATGGAAAAGATCTATTTAGAGAAACCCTGTAGTAACCGGACTGGAAGCAGTTTTTAGATGCCGTCTCCAGAGACGCCTGTCCTGCGCGGCTCCCGTCTCCCCAGCTCCGCGCACAGCTTTCCTCTTGGCATCGCTCTCGGCTCCCCACTCAGGAAGTTGTGAGAGAGAATTTCTTCTGACTAGAAAATTACCTTTCCAAGCCTGATTTGTATATAAACACAGGGTTTTCTCAGTACTGGGAGGAGGGAAGGGGACATAAAACCTGGATTTTTAGGCTCTTACTGGTGTGCGTAATTAAAAATTCACAGATGTGGGGGAAGCGATGAGATTAGAGGTCAGAAGGCAGAAGTGGGATGCAGAACAGAGGAGTTTTATTTGTGATTCTTTTACTATTTCTCAGGAATTCACTATCCCCTCTTATAAACGCAGAATAAGACTATTTCCATGAAGTGTTTAAAATGACCACATGGGGGGCAGTAAGTGTGAGCAATTGGTAATAACTGGAAAAAATTGTGGGTGTTTATGAATGCCCAAAGGGCAGGATCCATCCCGTATGGCTTTCAGCACCTGAAAAAAGGTGCTTGAATTGATCTTATCTTCTCCACTGACTTTTTAAGAAACCTACAGGAACTGTGTCCGTAACTTAGTCGCCAGCTGTGTGCCTGGAGCGAGGCAGGATGAGTCCGACCCGTGGTCACTGCAATACTGGGATGCTGAAGCTTCTGTCTGGCTTTGCCCGCTGGGCTTTCTCCCTGGCATGGGCTGGTTATTCTACAGCTAGGCGTAGGAAGTCTTCTGCTAATGAAACCTGTTGCTCTCTTGATTCCATGTAGCCAACAAATAGAAAAATTAGCATTGCCAAATTGTTAATTTCAAACTGTATCAAGGATGAGAATTGTTTCAATTTTATCTGCATTTCTCAAGCATGTAGTTCCATTCCCTATCATCCTCAAACCCCAAGGAGATGGCAGTGAATCTCCTGGCCTGTGGTTACCTTTTACATATCTTTCTTTTCGTCATGATAATCTATCACCGAATCATTCCATTTGAAGAATGATTTATAATTTCTCAGAAAGGGCTCTTCTGGCCAGGATTGCAAATTTTTTAGCCCAGTCCTGAGAGGTGTTTTGAATGCCCTTAGCACTTCCTCTCAGTGATTATAGGCTTCCTTTAATTGCCCATCATTCCTCTCTTTAGTTTAGTTTACGTGGAGGATTAGGATTAGTTTAGGTGTAGTAGGTTTTGTGACTGTCACACAAGATAATGTCTGTACAGTGTTTGCCATGAGGCGACCAGGTAGAGACGCATTGTTCCGCCGTTGGAGAGTTTTGGCGTCGATGTGATGGAGGAATGGAGAGCCCCAACCTCGGATGAGCTGCAGGCATAGGAAGTGGGAGTTTGGCTTGGCATCGGGAGACGGAGTGGGACATCGTGTTACGGACTCTGCGTCACCCCAAAGAAGCCGGTTCTCTCCAGGTAGCTGAGCCGCGCTGGTATGAACTACAGTTTTACTAACTGGCTTCACAGCCAAACCAGAAGCCCCTTATGAAAGTACTGGGAGTAAAATCTCTGGGTCTTCAGTGAGAAGCGTGAGCTTTGCTCGCTCTGCTGTGCTTCACACAGTGAAATCCTGGCTCTGTCGAGATCCCGGGCAAACCCAGCGCTGCCTTCAGTGGAGACAGGACTCCCTCCTCTGATTGAATCCTAATAGGGCCACGTTGAGCATTTGGTCGGGGATCTTAAGTATTAAGTTTAAAAATGTTTTAATCCTTATTAAGAAAAGTTTTGTTTGTTTTCGTCTCTGTTGTTAGCAGAGGACATTGCGTTTTTAGATAAGTTTATGGTGGTATGTAATACCAGCGTCTGAAATGCCAGCCTCCTCCAGCTAAGCTATTTTCTGGTTTTGGAGCACTTGATTACAACTCAATACAGGAGATGAACAACTTCTGGCTGAAATACAGTGGAATTATGTCTCAGAGCAATTGTAGCACCTTTATAAATATGAGTATCTTATTACCTTGAAGGAGATGGTTCCTACGCTACAGCATTACCTAGATACCTTTACTCAACGTTTGCATGAAATGCTATCAAAGTTTCCAGTGTTCCACTGGTGAATATTTACTTGCTTTTGCATATACTTCTGTGCATCGGACCAGAATTGCAGAAGGAAATTGATAATGTTGTTAGATTGAATGTAGATGTTTGAAATACGAATTGCCACCTTTCTCCGATGAGTGATGGCCAACTGAAGGGTGGCTTTCTGGGGTTACGGCTCGCCGGGAGAGCTGGGACAAGTCGCTTCCCTCCTGCTGCCTCCGTTTCCCTCTGTTCCGAATGAGGTGTGACTCTTTCTCTTAAGAGCTTTGGGACCTATGGATAAGAGCTGCTGTGCAGCCCCTGGAAATTATCATTACCATCAAATAATTTTATGTTTAATAACTGACTGTTCATACAGTTCAGAAACTAGAACAGCATCCCTGTGTTTTGCAGTGGCTGCGGAAATCTTTATGGCTGATCTGAACAGGATGTTATAAACCAACTGGATACCCCAGATGACTCTGTGCAGATGCTGTATAGAGACATCTTCCTTATCAGTAAAAAAAGAAAAAAAAAGAAGTTTAAAAAAAAAAGAGGTTTTTTGAAGCCAGTGCTTTCAGAAGCAATCTGAAACAGTTCTAACATTGAAGCAGTTGTGATATTTGTTATGGGAGTAATAACCCACTTGCAGATAAGTATTTAGGGTAAATTTAGTCTGTATTTGCTTCAGGTAGACTTGCATAGTGAGCTGTGTACCCCAAGTTCATAAAGATGGTTTCTTTTGACTGGTTAGCTGAATAGAGCTCAGTAAAACTCTTTCATTACTGTAGCCACTGATGTTAATATGCCAGCGCTCCCCTCTCGCCGAGGCAGACTGCAGGAAACCCTGGTGTAACGTGCCAATCCCTTCCCTCTCTTTTACTAGAGAAGGGTTGAGTCCCACAGAATTTGAGCTCGTATGTCATGTTCGGGTGCTGTGTCTTTCCCAGGCTGCTTTTCATGCCCTATTTTACTTCCACGTCTTTCTTCATTTGCGTTCTCCTTCTCGGTGTTTCTTACGCCCCCACAGGTATCATTTCCTCAGGTTTGCAGAAGGTCTCCCACCGCTCTTCCAGCAGCACACTGTCCATTCCTTTGGCTCCCTTCTTAAAACTAACGTCTTCCAGGAAATTCTTCCTCCTTCGCTGTCACTAATAATCTCTCCCACATTCGCCTTTATCATTTTTTCTGTTCTCTGTTTTCTGTCAGAGTTTCTGCAAGGCAGGGAGCGTGTCTGTTCAGATTGTTCTTTACCATATACACTTGAAATAACATGCCGTGAAATACTGCTGGTATTAGAACCTTGAAAAAGAGAATATTGAGGCTTTATAAATATTCCCCGATACACCCCTGGTGCTTTGTAACATCCTAATTCACAGGGTCCAAGAAGCCAAGAGGCTGGTTCAGCATCAGCTTATCTGTCTGGTGTAGATCATGGGTAAAGCCCTGGTTCCTGCGTAGCAGTGCGGTCCTATAGCTGCTCCTCTACCCAATAATAAATATTATGAAAAAAGCAGCTGCTACTGTTTAGGAAATGAAGTGAATGAGAAAGTTTGATTTTATAATTTTCAGCTGCGAGACATATTTAATAGATGAGCTGAATTTGTATTTGGCTTGGGAAAAGTTATCTCCAGCCGTAGGTGTGTGTCTGTGTGTGTTGTGTAGCTGTGTTTATCTGTTCGCACATGTACAGCCTCTCTAGGTGCACGTGCTATACGTTAAAGTACTACACGAACATGACCAGGTTTTTATTTTGCATGAGTGTGCTATGAAGAAGGAACTCACTCGTGTTATACCACAGTAAAAGTGGTAGTAAAAAGACTGGATTTTAGGCCCGTAGCTAAATGGTTAGTTACACATAAACATGCACACGTATTTGAGAGCAAAGGGAAGATGTGTGGGAGATAAAAGAGAACAAATGGACAACTTATAATTACATGTATTTTAGTTCATCTGGTATCCAGATGATCATCCTTGATTCTGACGGTTTTGACAAATCAGCTTATTAGAACTGTAAATGTAACCCAGCACTGTGCAGTAGGCAAGGGAACACTAATTTATTTTTTTTTCAATTTTTTTTTTTATATATATATATTATATTCAGTCATTTCATTATTGGAGGTAAATACTGCTTGTACTTAGAAGCACAACAGCTGGTCTCATGTGAGAAGGCAATCCACAGATTAACTTGCCAAATGTATTACCAGTTCATTTCACTAGACTGAGAACCTAAGGGTATTTTAATAGTTTTGACCTTGATCAGACAAGAAAAAAAAAATGCCCTCATTCTCAAGTTGAACCTGCGACTTAAACACTGATCTGGTCTCCTGCGACGTAAAGCGCGCCCCGGCAGCCTCCTTGCGAAGCAGGCTGGGAACTGAGTACTTTATAAAATAAAGGGGTGAAATTCTGCATTAAAAGGTGTGATTGTGATTCTTGGGTTTGCCCGGGGGAAGAGATGCTTTGATTACTGCTTCTGCTGGTTTCGGAGCTGCTTGCGTAGAGCAGCCGGGTAAGGGCTGGTACCCTGCAAATTCGCAGTTAAGCAAGGAGGTTTTAGTCAATATGCTTGGATATCTAATTTGGCTTTAATGTGGATTTTTGCGGAAAAAAAAATTGGTTTTATTCAAATTGAAAGGCCAGATGTGTGCAACCTCTTCCCGTAGCCTGAGCTGTTCCTCCTGCCGTTTGCAGACCTTGCTCTCCGCAGGCTCGTGGCCAAATTTGGTGCGTGGTGCTGCACGCTCCGGATGCGGAATAAGCGGAGATGGGTGTGTATCCAGCGCTGGGGAAAGGAGCTTTAGTGGAAATGGAATTGCAGCAGATCTTCCAAAGAGAGGTTGGTTTTTAATGGACTTTTCCCTGTAGCAGTTTTTGTTCTATGGGAGGTGTTTCTCCGAGGAAGGGAGGGTGCTGCACCCTGAAGCCTTCCAGGGCTGGTGGGACCACATTCCAGAACTCTTGGCTGTTGCTGTCCCTCTCCTGACAGGTTTCCCTGTCACCTCCCTGGGGACTTCTCACACCCAGACTTTGCCCAGTGTTGAAAATTGGGCAAGATCAGGGTTATTCAATAGGGTAAACTCGCTCGTTGGGGCTCAGCCAGGTGCAGCCCTTTGAATTGAGGTCTCCGATGTCTGCACGTATACGTGGGTCTGACTGTCTGCTTTCCTTCAGGAAGAGTTACGAGGGCTAAAGCTTTAAGGATGGGACTTCTGAAAGCTCTTGACATTGGCCTAATTCACTTTCCTTTGAAGTCGAGGGAGCTTTACCGCTGATTTTGTTGGAAGCGAAGCGCAGCAGACGCCGAGTGCTTTCCAAGCACCGTCCTTCAGCTCCTGGCGCAGAGAAAAAAGGGGGTTGAGCTTCCCTGTCCTGCTCAGAGGTGCGTGCTCTTGTCCCAGGGGCCACCTGGTAAAACCACTTCTCCCTTCCCGCGTTTGAGTCTCTCCTTTCCTCTACCTTCTCCTCCCCAGCTGCCTTCTGCCTGCAGCGCCGCGGCCAGGCGTGAGCGCAACCAGGCGAAGTGACAGAACCTGAAGACACCGGCCAGTCCTGACGGTGGCTGAAGCCTTAGCACAGATTTTTGTGCCCAACATTTGTGTCTCATTTCTTAACCAGATCCTTTTCAAAGTCTCACGGTCACTTATCGTTAAATCTCTGTTAGAACTCTCAGAAAGAATGCAGTTTCGAGATGTGGGGTGGCCAAAAACACTGTAACGCTTTTTCCATGAAACCTCCATCTTACTTCACAGTCGTATGACTGCTTTTAAAAATAGCTTCTCCCTCCCTGCATCTCCAAAATCCCTTCCCCGGTTCCCTGATCTTTGAAGTGAGATAAACCAGACAAATATCAAGATTATTTTTTTTACTTTTTATAACATTTACCAGATTAGCAAAACAGGATTTACTTTGCGCTTCCCTTCTACTGTGCTGTTTCTGTAAGAGATAAGTAAAACTCGGTGTTATATACAGCTCCCTGGGCTTGTTCAGCGTTGCGTCAAGCGAGCGGTTCCTGCAAAGGAAGAACAGATCCTTGAACTTGGATCTCTGCAACAAAACTCCTTCCACTTGATCTCTAAACCCGTTTGTAATTGCCAGATCTACAAATTATGTCTTCGGATGATAATATCCGTATAAATATGTGTATATCATTTCAGTTCATGTAAGACATGGCGCCCGTGGCGCGCTGCAAGACCGCCATGCCGACTGGATCCAGCCATCGTTGCTCCTACGCGTAGTCGTCTTTCACCTAAAGTTCAATCGATTGTAACCAGATTAAAGCACAGTTTTAAAGACACAGCTTTTAGATTCTGTCACTTAAACCTTATTTTGGTTGCTGGGCTGTATTTCTGAAATACTACGATCTACTTGCAGCCTATTTAGGAGCCACCATTTGCTATTTTGGCTTGATCCTCTATTTCTAGTGTGGATGAAACGTGCACTGGGGGTTGAGGGTGGAGGGTTGGAACAGGGGGCTTGTATGGTCCCAAAAGAAATTCAGTGTTGTGATATTTCCCTGTTGGATTCAGTAAAAGCATGTTTTGGGGTGTTTCTTTTGTTTGTTTTTTTTTTTAAAAAAACAAGAAGAACTAAACCGTGCAGAAAATCCTACGTTTCCATTTAGTACCACTTCAAGTAAAAATAGAGACTCTTTATTCCATTATTTTATTGAGTTTAGAATAATTCAGAATCTGATTTTACTCAATGTTTAGGCTTCATTTGATAGTAAGAAGGCAAGAGTAGTTTCCTTACCACTTTATTCTCCAACTGTGTTTACTTTTTCATAGTAACACAGATTTGTATTTCTTAAGAATTTCAGGGTGATTTAAGCATCCATTAATGTCCACTTCAACATGTTTTTACTAGTTTTGACATGTAATTTCCTGAACACACTGACACTTCCCACCCTCATAGTCTCAAAGCAAATGTTGTTCCACCAACACCAATTTTCTTCCTTGTTCACTAAATTTTCCCCTTTGATTCTGCTAGTTGGCGATGAAAAAAAAGTTGAGTTTCCATTATCAGCTCAGATCAATAAATCTGAAGGAGAAAAAAAGAGGAAACCTCAACTCAGGGGAGTCCCAGTCAGCAAACATTTACTGATAAAGAAAACACTCGTATATCTGACACGTCATCAGCTCCCAGTGTTTGCTTACGCCCCAAGTGCTTGTCGCTACAAGAAGAAACTTAACTGCTACCGGCGCTGGGTTTCCGCGGTCCCTCTGAGAGCAGCTTTTAGTCAGAGCTTTGGTTGTGAACCACCAAGTGAAACACAGTGGAGACTGCTGTTTCCAAGGAATCTTCCTCAAAGGATGGGTGACTTCAAGGGATACTTTCAGAAACCCACCAAAATTGCGCTTACTTGATGGTGCGAATGAAAGAGCGTTTGTTGCGTTACCCAAGTATTGGGTGAATTTTGCTCTCGTGGTGGATGAGATATAGAAACATTGCTTTATAGCTGCTGTGACTCATGGTTTTCAGGCCCTGGCACTACAGCTGGATTGGTGTTTGTTGTTGTCGTTGGAATTCAATGTTAATTTTTTTAAGAAACGTGAAGATGATAGCGATAAGAGCAGGGAGTAGTGCAGGCAAAGACTTAACCTCGCACCATGGGAGTCATACAGTAAGGCTTTTCGGTTAGTGCTGTGTCTTGGTTATGTTTCAGATAGGCTCTTAGTCTTATGAGCTGGAAAATCTTGAAACAAATACAGTAGGTTGGGTTGTGGTATCTCCACCCAGGAGCATTATCCACACGAGAAGTCCTAAGGGGATGCACAGAGTTGCTCGAACGCTTTGGGTATGGATTTAAACATACTTGCGCTGCAAGTATCTGGGAAGAAATAAAACTTTGTTTATTTTGCAGTGCGTTACTTTCTTTAATTATTCAGTAGACCTCTGGCAACTACCTTGAAACATGAAAAAACTTACTGTGATTTATTTTCTCTTTGCCTGGCTGCTGTGGCATTTGATTTGAAACGGGATCATCAGTTGTTGGGAGTGATACCTGTGCAGATTAATTCCTTCTCCCAAAAGGCTGTCCATTCTATATGGTCATTTAGCATCACATGAGGATGGTTTCTGTTTTTTGTTGATGCCTTAAAGATCGTAGTAAACGTGTAAATTGGAGCCTGCGTGGAGGGGTTCTTTGCAACAGAGTTTAAACCCATCTCAGTATCTCTTGGGACTGAACAATGTTTAATGCTGTTATTTTGGAGAGAGCCTGAGCATGTAATAGACAACTTTACAAATAACGTTATATCCTAAGTAGGGATTTGAGCTATAAATCTATTCTATACGACATGAAGAAGCTCTTAGACCAGGCAGATGGCTTAAGTGCCATGCTAGGAAGCACAAGGTTTGCAAACAGTTCTTTGAAATGAAGACTAGCACAGCTCTGAATCTTAGCAGAGTTGCTATGAAGGGTTTACCTGCCTCAGTTTCCCTCATTTTAATTAGATTTTGTAATTTACAGTAGATTAGGGCTGACGGTATAAACTGGGTGAAAGTTGAGATCTTCCCTCAGAAGATTGGAGACCTTCAGTGCACTGATATCGCTAATGTTTGCTCATTATTTTTGCAGGCAAATAGAGATTTAGCTTTGTTTATCTGCGGGATTAGTTGTTGGGATTGGCTTTGAAGCTCTGAGGATTATATTATGATGTTTGTGCACAACACTTTAGGAAATCTTTGCATTCCTGCAAGTATTATAAACAGCGTTCGTCTGTATGGTAAAAATGGTTATATGGGAGCCATGGAAGTGGCAGCCGAAGCACCCTAAAGTCCCTGTATCTCCACTGGGGACTGCAGCAGGCTAAAATGAGCTGTTCTCCCTACCCGGAGGTGTGGGATCAGCATCTGATCCACCACTTCATCCCGAGTGGATTCGAGCCCTGGGTTTCTCCCCAGCGCAGCGGTGGGGATGCCCGGAGCCTGGGCGGGAGGACCGCGGTGGCTCTGTTGCCCTGCAGGAGCGAGGGTGAGACCACCAACAAATTCCTTGTAGGCCACGGTAGTGACAGATGGTAACTACTTTCAATCATGACGAACTGGGCTGGAATTAAACTAGTGATTTAGAGCTGAAAGTCTCTGTATCCTATTCCCATGAGCCCTCAAGTACTCGGGGCACACCTCATTAGTTTGATGGGAGAGAGAGAGTTTTGATTCTCAGTGTTTGCTGAATGTCTGCCCTTTTTGTCTGCTTCACTTTCTCCAAGGACCCCCCCCCTCCCTCTGATAAATCTCTGTCTAGTTTGAGATTAGGCTGTTAATTGTAAAAGGGGTCGTTTCCATTTTTAAAGTCTATTTGCCGCTCGGCCCCTGGGACGGTGTCAAAACTGCTTAAAGATCTTTCTAATCTGGACTCCAGGTGAGGGCTGGTGCCTGTGGATGTGCCTGGCCGCCTGCTGGGGCGGCTCCGGCTGCTCCGGCGTTGGGACTGTGGGAGGAACCCGCCGGGAGGTGCTGGGAGCTTCCCTGGCCGGGTGGATGTGATGCGCAGGGCGTTAGTCCGTGGTTTCCATGGGCAGGCTGCGCAGGCAGAGGGAATCACGCTCTCAGTTCAACTGAGTTTTACCACTAGATGCCAATATATTCTCCGTAAATTAAAATAATGATCACGTCCTGTCTGAATTGCTATTTCTGGTGATAGAATTCCTCTTTCCAGTGTGCTCCGAGAAGGGGCTCTTTCCTGGAGACCCGAGTGCCTTCCTGAGCGTGACTTGGTGAAGCACTGAATGAACTTCCCAAAGTTGAGGAGCCCTCACTAAGTTGAAACCGGAGCTGAGTTTACTCCTTGGGATCAAAATTGGGGTCAGAACCAAAAATGATTTTGAGGATATTGAGAGCTGCCCACTTAAACCACCTGTTCCAGAAGTTAATGCATCAATAAAAAAATGTAAAGCAGAAGATAGCTATTTGATAATGATACAAAAAAGCCTGTCTGCTTTTTAACATTTTAACGGGGGGGGGGGACGGGACGGACACAGGGGGTAAGTTCAGCAATTTATTAACCAATAACATCCTGATGGGTTCTTTATTTTTTTTCTCATTATCTTCATTTTTGCATTTTAGTGTTTATTCCTTTTTCCTTATTTGGGTTATAGCTTCTCATTTTTTCTGTCCTTTCCTTTCCTCTAGGAATAATGAAAACCAAAAATACCACACAGTAATGAGAAACAATAGTGTACAAAGATTAACGTCACAAACCCATCACTGACCTCAATAACATTTCACAACATTTAGTTTTCATTACAGTGAAATGTTACTGCATACTTTTTACATGATCTTCTGAAGAAAAATATATGATAGGGCTTTCCAAAAATACACATGTGTTGGGAAATAAGACTTTTAAATCAAGAGTTTTACACATACACTGATCACATTTGACGAATCAGATGTATGGTATTAATTACTCTGAACACACAGCAAACAGTCTTAAACACTTAGAAAACAAAGATTTTCTGCTTTGCTGATACAGACACGTGTCATGCATTCTTCAAAAGGTGCATTCTGATTTTTAGCGCTATTTGCTCCCTTTGGATGATGAAAGAACATTCAATTTTTAAATTGTATTTGTAAAAAGTATTGCTTGGCATAGAGTTTAGGAAAGAACATTTAGAACAGGTTGATCTGTAACACCACAAGCAGTCTGTTTTCTATCAATGATTCCTAGCCAGCTTATTAAACAGATTTATACAATGAAAGAATCTAATAACAAAAACATTCACCTCCTTTATTACTTGGCATTATTTATGGCTCTTACTTTTTTTTAGCTACCTTTTTATATATCGGAATCTGCCAACATTGTATTTATAAAGTTTATGTACTAGCAGCATTTGTTGGGCAGGGATTTGGGTTACTTTATGTTTCTTTCCTCCTACACTTACTATTACTAAACCTATAATACAAATGCTTGTAAAGATTTAAAAAAAGGAAAAAAAAAAAAAACCCTGGAGAAATGGAATGTTTAAAAAATTAATTAATTCTGGAGAAATGGGATTTTTAATGTACTTACATTTTAGATATTCTCTCAATAATAATAAAACATAATGGTGCTTATGACAGAGCCTTCTCCAAGGCTGACTGTGTCCTCCACAACCGTCGGGGTTGAACCGTGGATCAGGAAGCATTTACACACGGAGAAATCAAAAGTTCCTCCCATGACTTATCAGTTCAAATCTCTAAATATCTATAATTACTATCCAAAGACCAACTTTGTCTTCAAGAGCTCCTTCCTTCCCTTCCTCCTTCCTTCCGTCCGTCTGTCTGAAGGCGACTGGGCTACAATGGCGCGTTTGTCGTCCCGAGATGGAGAGTTAATGGGAGCCATTGAGCTTTCTCCCACCGGCTCCCAGTGCCAGCTCTTGGCTCCCGCGTCGAGTCAGGGCTGGGCCTGGCACAGATAGAGCCGTGGAACTAAAATATAGTCTCCCGTTCCTACGGATTGTTCCTTCCTGGCAAAGCAGGTCTGCGGCTTCGGTGGTGGCCGGGGCAGCCTCTCATGATGGGCCTGCTTGGGGACGTAACCACCTGCCCTAAAAACCCCTTTTTTTCTTTGACACTCCCGTGTGTGCACCGGAGAGTCCCTTTGCTGCAGCCAGAAACGCCCTGAGATGCCTTTTCTGTATTTGGGGAGAGAAATGCAGCGTCCTGTTTGGAAGAGGGACTGGGAGTCGCGGCAGCGTCGGGCTCCGAGTTGCCGTCCGTGAAGCATGGACAAACACCGGGGCTTCGCTCCGCCTCGGCACCCCGGCGAAAGGGGGACAGTTAGACCCTTGGAGAGACGGGGAGCCGCCGGTTTCCCCCCATGCAAACAATCGCAGTAAACTGTTAAAATAAATAAAAAGTGAGACGTAGAAAAGGGGGGAAGTTTTGTATTGAATTCTCTCGACTCAAAACCGCAGCTGGTGGGAACACCCCATTCCGGTGCTTCCTGCAGAGCGGGCGGCTCGGGGCGTCAGCTGGGGCGGCCAAGGCTTTTTTTCCTCCCTCCCACCTGAAGCTTTGCTGGTTTATAAATGATCCGTCCAGGAACGGAGGCTGCGATACTGGCTCTCGGTTCGCTTTTGTCTCGCCCTCCCAGAAACGTTCCTCCCGAATGCCCATGCTCTGGCTGTTTCAGAAGAAAACCTTTTATTTTTTTTCCCCTGCTGAGGTTAACCAAGCCTCCTCCTGTTTTGCTGTGCTCAGCAGTTAAGGCTAAAGTTTACAAGAGAGGTAATTACGGTCTTACTTTTAATTGTAATTAACTACGAGTAAAGAAGCAAAATAATCCAGCTACTCCTTTGCTGAACCAAAGCATTATATATAATGTGACAAAGAAAATGGCTTGCCCTTCAGCCATTAATTTTAGCAGCTCTGTTATTCCTAAATTACATAAACCTCTGGTGTCAGAGGGGAAGGAATATGAACCAGCTCGGGTATTTCACTGGGATACGTTGCCCATAGTCACGTCAGAATGTGCAATGCTTTTGAAGCACTTCAGATGACGACAAATTAGAGACACGTAATTAAGAAAGTCGGGAAGTCCAAATAAAGAGGTCAGGAGTGAAAAATGTCGGTAACAAACTACAGGCGTCTCTGGGTTCGAACGATCCGTACCTGAGCTTAGTCTTTTGAAGGGGGTCTTTACCTTGTATTGCTGAGCGTGGCACTGGTCTAGGGGACAACGCTGCCACGAGGCGACGTTAATGGCTGTAAGTGGTAGCGGAGACATACATCTGTCTGTGTCGATGCGTACTCAACGTAAGGCGAAGATGGGAAACGTTTTATCTCTCGTATTCCTATCTATATTCATTGATTATGACCCAGACTCAGATTCTGAGCGTTTGCCGCTAGTTGTGACAAACGCTGCTCTTTCTGAACCCTTTCCTTGACTGGAACTGAACTCCTGTTCTCTCCCCCGACGCTGGCCTGTGCTGTGGTCACTTTTCCTGCGGACGTGGCAGACAGTCCCGAGAGAACCGAGGGAGTACGAGGATCAATGGCACCGCTGGTGATAAAGAAAGAAGCTGAACCAATTCTTGACAACGCAGCGAAATGTCAGATATCCATGTCTACAGCCCATACCAAGGCGGATTTTACTTGTGCTGCTGGCACTTGCACAGCCAAAAATCCAAGCTGGGACGGACCTTGGCAGCATTATTAGGGTGATCTTCATTTAAAGATGAACTATTCTTGAACAATTTCTCCACTGTATCTGACACAAACAGGCTTTTCTTCAACACCAGACGTGCACGTCTTCTTGCTCCAACTATTTTTTTCTTGAACAAACATATGTATTGTAGCCAGTGCAAGGAAAATCCCACTCGCTATTTATGTTTGAGTTCCCTATGTCCCATTAACAATATCCCAGTGTACTCACGGCAGTATAGCGTCTTGATCCAGATCCAGCGCTGTTTTCCCGGATTCTCCTTTGGAGACTGAAGTGCCACAAAGCAGTTGGTCTTATTTAGTGACCTTCCATCCCAGAGGCTTTATTTTTTGGGCACTGAAATAGTTTCCTGTCCCTTTTTATGATTTTTCCTAAGTAGAGAGCACCTCTTACTGTGAATCTGACCTAAGAATATTTATCAGGACGGGCAACACGGCTGGCAACATCTGAAACTTCATTGCGCTTAAGGATTTTATCTGCTGTCCTGTGACTCCTCTACACATACGGGAGGTCTTGTTTTGGTGATGCTACTGGCCACCACCCAAAGAATTATTATACGTACATTACTTGAATATATTTGAAACAGCATATAGCTCTCAAAGGGCAAAAGCTTTCTGTGGGCAAAAGGACCTAAAAACGCTAGTGCGTTTCCTTCAAGGCTGCTGTCCTTTGTTGCAATATATAAATACAGATACAGAAACAAATATATTTGGCTTTGGTAGATATTTGGTGTGTATATATTTTTGGTTTGACTCAAGATGTTTTGGAAAAGAGCAAAACAGGAGGAAAATGGCACTTGGTAGAATCAGTAAATTAGGAAGATGTACCTGAGCATAAAGTCTAACATTTAAGCACCGCCAGTTAGAATTACCTGCTTTCTTTTTAATGTGTTTTGATATTTTAGATCACTGGATAGCCAACAGCTAACACTTAGGAAAAGTAGTGTAAAGAAGCCTCTTGCCCCGCCGTATCCGTTCAGACTCCATTGACATTTGGCAGCTGAAGCCCTGAATGGAAAACTAAGCCTTTTTGCCGGCTGGCGTCAGATTCCTTGTGGTTACTCTTTGTTTTTGTGGACACAGAGATTTAGATGTCTGCAGTCCCTTGAAAACCAGCAAGATGTCTGCTGGCTGCCTGGTTTCGATTCATTCTGACACGGCGAAACACGCCCCTTCGTTTCACCTCTTTGTTGGCAGCGGGAGAGCTTGGATGCTCTGCAGAAGATTTGATGACACGGTCAAAAATGTTTTCACTTGAATGCAACCCGGTGGCGACCCCACAATAAAGGCGATGGGAAGGAGCCGTGCAAAGATCAGACACCCATAAAGCCAGCAGTTAACCTCTCCGGCCTGACTTTAAGGCGCTCTGCCTAAGAATTTGTAGCTGTATTTTAGCACCTAATACCAAGAGATCTGGAACTAAAACTCTTCTTCATTAACTTTTCACAATTTCTCTCTCCTAGCTTTTTTTGTCATCTTTATCTTTTTCTCCCCCTCCTCTTTCTTTCCTTTTTTTTCCCCCGTTCTTTTGCTTGCCCCCCCTCTTTTCCCGTTCCTTTTATTATTTCTTTTTTAGTATAAAAGACAGTTAGGTGCATTCTTCTTTGCTATAAATAATTATAGCCTCCGTACCAATTAAAAACAATGTAATGTGATGGACTATCATTGCATAACACTTATGTTAATACAGATTTATTTGAGGATGGAGTCTGACTGGTTTTGTTAGCTTAGCTTTGGAAAGCTGGATTTAAAAGCTACCCTCGGCTCAGTGAGTTTTCTGTCCTGTCAGTGTCAGCCATTGATTTATCCAAAAAGTCGTATTGTTTACAATGGAGACATTAAATCATAAAACAACTTTCATTGTATCCTGTGCTCAGATAGGCAAAAACATTTCCTAACTGTTAAACCAGCTGGTCTAATCTTTAATGACTTTGGTTCAGTGGCCAAATCTACTTCTTTCTGCTGTTATAATGCAACATTAGATTAGTTACTGTCTCTGAAATTGCTGTCAGTCAGGCTCTGTTTATGAAGGATCATGGTATTTTTCATAAATCATTTTTTTCTTCTCTTACTGTTTAAAGGATAATAGTACTGTAGCTTTGCAATTGTTTTATGAGGCAGTAATCTTGTTCCTATGAGGATAAACCATGAGGCCAAAGGCAGGGCTTATCTCCGGAGAAGCCAGTTATTGCCGAGGAAATCACTACAAAATATCAATTATCACTACCGCAGCGCGGGTTTTACCCCTCGGAAATACCAGGGACGAGATTTTGTGTGAAAAATAGTCCATACGATGGGGCCCGTGAAACCAAAATGCAGGATTTGGTGGGATTCTGTTGCAGTTAGTTCACAGTCTTCTAAAGTGAGTTTGCTTGAATATCGAAGGCCGAAATCCCTGGCAGTTACTGTGCAGCCGTGCAGGAGCCGGTGCCGTGGGAGAGCTGCCGGCGCAGGTCGGGTGCCGCAAGCTGCATTGTGCTCACAGCGTCGAAAACAACCCATTCTCATAAAACCATACAGAGAATTTCCAGTTCACTTTTAGCCCCTTCTAAACTTGTGTCTTTAATTCAGGCCGCAGGAGGAGGATTTTCCGGCTGCGCTCCGAGGCTGACGTAGCGCCGTACCCGGAGCAGCGACGCCTCGGGAGCTCGCTGCCTTGAGCTAGATGTTAAGTTAAAACTGTTTTTTGGCCTTTTTGTGTTTAAAAGCAACCAGAGGAAGGCAACTCGCAGCAACGACGGTGGCGCTGAGCCCAAGTTTTGCCAAACATGCACGGTCCCAGGCACGCGTCCCGCCACGATCCGTGTCGCACGCGCCGGCTGGGAGGTAACGTAGCGCCTCACCGGCGAACTGTTAAACGTCCTGCGTTGATGCACTCTCTCCTTAAGAGGTTTATTCAATTAACAGTTTAAAGTTTCATTATATTTTGCCATTTGGTGAAGAGGATTCTTACGCATTTAATAGTTTTATGCATTTACCCATTAGTCCTTTAAGTGGGCTGGCTTGGACGAGCCCTGCCATTTTCCCAGCGGCGGTGCGGGGGCCGGGGCGGGCAGAGCAGACAGTGATCCATGGCACGTGTCGCGGCCGGTTGCATCTCCCTGACCTCCTCAATCCATCTCCCTGAAGGTTGCTGCGCATTAATCCTGCGGCAGCTGCTGGTGCAGCCGCTTCTAGGTACCGGGGCAGGTAGCCAAGGGTTCAGGTAGCCTCTTTGCACGCCGGGCTGTGGAAGAGCCCAGATTGGCAGTATATTTTCATCAAAACAGAAACTTAGAAGAAGATGGCATATGTTCTTTAACCTAAGGACTGCTGATCACTTTAAATACTTTAAATTAATCCAGCTTCATTTGTTAAAACTAGCATCATCTGCTTAACGACTAAGGGTTTGCTGTTTTATACTTAAAAACCAGCACCGCGATAAATCTTTCAAATGTTACCCTGATGCTTTATGCGAGGTTGTCCAAGAATCATGGCATAGTGACATTAATGTTATATGTTAGGCCTCATCCATGCTCCTTTTTAAGTTCTTACTAGGCAGCGGTACGAGGGTTTGGTTTCCTTACGGTGCAGATATTTCTAGCCCTGCTCCGTCCACGCCGGAAAAGCCAGGCAGGTCACAGGATTTATCTGCTTCCAGGCTGCTTTGCAGGGAGCTGGGGCTGCGGGCAGGAGGCTCGTCCCCTCCTTTGCTTAATCTGCAGGTAAAGTCGTGTACGGAACGTGCAGATTCTTACCAGCACCGGAGGCTCCTGCCAGCCAATTTTTCAGGTTTACTCGGCTTCTGATAATGGCCAAGGATGAAATGTTTGCTGCCTTAGAAGGGAGTTTTTCAAAAGTAAAATAAGCGGTGGCCGTGTAATTAGAAAAATGCTCAGAAATGCAATAATAAATTGCACAGTTATTTCTTGTAGAAACCCCATGGAACAGTAACTCCTGCTGGAGGCAGTTTTTTCAGACCCCGAGGAGGGACAGAACTACGGCTTGTTTTATTTCTGGCATTTTGTACTGAAATAATCAGCATATCACATCATGAAAATAATTACTGCAAGGTCTCAGACCTTTGAACGGCTCTGTCCTCTTGCAAATAACCCTTAAATCTATGGCCACCAGAGAAACGGCATTCCTGGTGCTGTGCCCTTAGAAATCACCTCCATTTGGGTTTAATAGAGCTGCAGTCTGTTCCCTTAGGGTCTGTGGCCACCCTTTATTTGCCATTTCTCTCTGGTCTGGGGTCTGAAGGCAGGGAGAAGAAACAAATTTGTTAAAATTTGCTGTTCGGTTTTTATACTATATGTATACATACACAGGCAGGGAGTAGTTACTTTTGTCCCAGTTTTGTAGGTGCTGTTTGTTTACAAATTCTCCAGTAAGTTCATTCAATGTTGACGCGTCAGAGAATATTCAGCTGCCTTTAAAAATACGGAAGAACCTAGCAGAAATCACGGGCGTAGAGAATTGCTTCTCTCATTGCTTCTATCTCCTCCTAGTAATAATTGGTATAAGTATTATACCTGTGTTAAATTGAGCAGATTTAACTGATGTGATTTATGGGAACGTGAGTATTTGACTAAAACAGTTGATCTCCTGTGTAAGAAGCAGCCAGCTGACAGGGGAAGGAGATGTTAAGTCAGCGTTTTTGTATCAACAGGCTTGAAAGGATCTCCTGGGTAGTTTCAGAAATAAACCCTGCTGAATCATACCCTGCCTGCTCAGGTGGTTTCCTACCGCGCGAGAAAAGCACGGGCTTTCCTTTCCAATCTCGCTGGGAAGCTACGCAGGGCACACGCAGTGTTTTATTGGAGGTGTGGTCCCTCAGAAAGACGTGGCTCTGCAGCTTTTAGCGGGGAATCTCATGGAAAGGCTGGATATCGATTAGCTGTAGGTCTGATGACTTTTTCCTATTTCATCTGCCCGGCCACTGGCTGCAAACAACAATGCACAAAACCCCTCAAAGTGCTGCGTTAGTGGAGCACGCGGCTGTTTTCTTATTTCTTATCATTCTTTCTATTGCGCTTTCTTACGTCGCCATCGGTTCCCGACCTGTTTGTCAGAGCATCGTCGCGTTGTGGCAGGGCGAGCTCCTCCGGCTGCGTCACACGCCCCGACCACCGCGGCTGCAGAAGGAAGGTCAGGGTGTGCAGGGATGCTCGGCCACCTCCGGGCTCCTGCCGTGTTCAGCCAAGGGAGCAGCTCGCCGTAACCCGTCTCCGCTCCCCGGCAAACAGCAGCGTTGTCTCCGGCGTTGCTTCGCAGTCTCCTTCGCTGCGGATGTGTTCTTTCCAGCCAAATATGACCACCTGCAAGTTTGTGCTGGTGTTAGCATTTTCATCTCCCATTATTCAAATCCAGCTGGCTTTCCTTTGAAGTGAGTTCCCTCATGTTAAACGTTAACTATAATTTCTCTTGGCCGCGGGAACAGATAGTGCATTCTTTCCTGTCTGTGTGATAATGGCCACAAGTGTGCTGGCTGCCTTCGGCCCGACCCACCGCCGCAACTCCTCTCTCTCCTCGCGGAGGAATGTCGACGCTCAGCTCTGCCGCAGGGAGCGGGTTCATCCCGCAAAAACCTCTGGGCTGAGCCTGGCTCCGAAGACTGGCTTGACACACCGGGTATCTCCTGCCTCCGAACCTCTCTGCCGAGACCGGCGCGTGCTTAGGATAGAGAAAAATGACCCAAAAAATAACATCTATGGGTGAATTTTGTACAACCCCAGAGTTCAGGGTTTGTTTTTTTTCAGATTCGCGCAGGCTAATGGTTTGCTTTTTCCAGCTGTACTAGCATTTTTCTAAACGTATTTCAGTGCTTATCCTTGCATTAAGCACAATAGCAATGGAGGGGGAGACTTGTGACCATTTGAACTGGAAATCCCCAGAGAGCTTTTTATTCTAATAAAACAGCAAAATATTGGATACATGACACCCCTTACATCAAACTCTATCATATTAAGGAAACCTTAGAACTCTGGTCTGCAGTCTGGCCTGATACATTACAATTCATCTGGGATCAGTATAAGAAATAATTACATCTATTTATTTATTCCACTGTCAGAATGTTGACACTAGTTTTTCATATTGTCTCTGTCATGAAGAATCATAATTAAATAACATGTCAAATGTATTGATCGTACATTTATAAATTTGTTTGATATATCATAGAGGCCTTTTGTTATTAGGAGATAGCACAAGATTAAAATTAAAGTTTGCCAAGCCATCTACCTTATTCTACATAGGACTTTTTCCTCCTAATTAACCACAAAATTTTGATGGCTTGTCATTCCGATATTACATAAAGTAATCTCTTCCTTTTTATTTCAAGTTCAGTATACCATTTCCCTTCCACCAAAATCTGCCTAGATACGTACAATCATATTAGGCTATGAAATGACATGCTTCTGTTGGGGGTTTTTTTTTCCATTTTTCTGTCCTAATTCCTCTACTTAAGAGGCGCTGTCTTATCACAAAGAAGATCAGCTGGAGCTCGCCTTCAATTTTTGTGCTCTTTCTGCACAAAGCAGAGGGCAGGAGCCTTGACCACCGTCCATCCTTCCCCTCTCCTCGTAGCCGTGTGTGGACCCGACCCAGATACACCAGTGGACACCAGTGGGTGGTCACTGGCCGTGAGTACGTGAACATCTGCGGCAGCTCCAGCTCCTCGACACGCTCCCACCTTTGGTAAAAAAAACATTTTTAGGAAGCTGACAGGGACGAGGAAAATCAGTAACTTGTGTTTCTGAACGGTTCTGTTTCTTCCAGAGCAAATACAAAGGATCGTATTCTCTGTGCTTCCCACATGCTACTTCAAAGGATAAAAAGATGTAAATAAATAGGCATTTGTTGTCCCTTTTTGATGTGTTTTCTCCTGTTTTCTGTAAGAACATAAGCTAGGAAGGTTTTACTCAGATTTGGTGGCAGAACACATGCATTAAGATTAAGTTTCTTTTTAAAATTTGCATTCTTTGCTTTGTACGTTTCCTAAATGGGGCAAGAGGGTTTCTTAGTATGTCTTAGTATTAAAATCTAAAGTAACAGACCTTCATTCTAATGAGCTTTGTAAATCTGACCTAAAAAGTGTCGCCTGGAGTCTTTGAAATGAGTTTCCTACAACTTCCTCTGATCTGATTGTGTGTTTTAGGGGAGGTTAAATGGGTTAAGATTCTTAGCTGTCCTAAAGCCATTGGAGTGATTCCTTATTAATCTTTTTCACCCCCTAAGACATCATCTACAGATCTAGGCGGATTTAGTACATAAGATAACATAGTCAGCCCTGCCATAACTATCCACGCAGCTTCTGAAAGGACAAAAGGGTGACAAAAATATGCAGAAACACGTCCAAAGGTTCATGTTAACAATACTTTCCAGTCTTTCCCTCGCCGATATTCAGCTCTGACTTGTTGCATAAGACAAGTTTGATCGTCACAGGATAATATCTCTGCAACTTGTGATCTAAATTACAAAGAAGGTTGTTGTGCTCCGTGTCCTATGGCAAAACTTGTGAGCAGGAGACGGGGTCTTCAATTAGCCCTGTTGCTGCCGATAACCAAGAGCTTCTTGTTCCTGCGGGCAGGGCGCTCGGCGGCCACGCCAGCAGCTCTTCCACCCTGCCGGCTCCCAAACGGCTTCTCCGGTGGCTCTTCTCTTCCCCGCACCCTCCGTAGGGCTGCTGAGGTCTGGACGGGAGTTTCGCCCACGGCGAAACTTTCCAGAGCTGCAATTCAGGGAGAGGAATTTTCCTTTTCACCAAGTAAATAGCAAAGAAAAGGTAAAAATCTAGAGGCGGTTGCGTGCATCTGAGTGATCGATGCCTCTGTCTTAGCCATCCTTCAACGTAACAGGACAGCTCAGGGCCTTTGCTTCTGGTGGGAAGGTCATGCAGTAGCACTGCAGTACTTTTACCATAAAGGTGCTTTTTTTGGAAGAAAAAAATCCAGTTATCCTTTGGTATCGGGCATGTATGCTATGTGATTCCTTTCTGCCCCATTGAAGTGGGGTAGCACGGCAGCAACGGCGCTTCCAGTTCCACCCTCTTCTGCTTATTTGCTCATAATCATTTGCTGCTCAATAAAACGTGAGCGAGGTCTGTGGCCAGAGGATTTTTATATGGCTGTCGGGGGTCTAACAGCATTTGGAAACCTTAGGTGTTGTACAAATAAAGGTAATATAATTTCAGGGATCAGCTGCCATTTAATCAGTGTCAGGAGGTTGTCAATTCCTTCCATGATTTATGGTTGTGAAAACCCAGAATGATTCGTAAAATAACAAGAAGCATTTCCCCCTGAACGGAGTATTTTGAAAACGCAGCAAACTGAAACCCGAAACTATTTTGGAAGAATTTTCTCAGGATTTTGAAGTGCTTGCCTTAGCATTGAGCTCCCTGTTGACATAAGTGTTCCTTAGTCCTTTGCAGGTGCTACTGTAGCCTCCTGGAACTCTCAGGAACCCATTACAGTCTTTCAGCCTCAAAAAAAGAAAAACACTTAAAAATAGTGAGTGGCTTCTTCAAAGCTGGAGCACCCTGATAAGTAACCTAAGCGTATGGTTTTCCGTGTGTTTTAACGCTTGCTGAAATGTAAGAGCCCAGCCCCGCAAACGTTGCGGGGCCGGCGGTCCCTGCAGCCGCCATCTCACCGGGGTAATCGTTCCGGCCGCCCTTCGGTAATACACTTAAGCGTCTGCTTAACTTCTTCCATGCTAAGGAAAGCGTTTAAGCACGGTTCTTAAGTCTGGGTGCCTCCAAATCAAGCGTGTCTTTAAAGTGCGCTTCTCAGCTGGCCCAATGTCCGGTGGCAAACCTCAAGGAAAGGCTGCTAAGAACTGNTAAATATATAAATATAATAAAAATAAAATATATAAATAAATATAGAAAAAAAATAATATATCAAGAAAATTCTGCGTCCCTGAAGCAGGCAGCCCTGCGGGCGGTGGGATTCTGCGGGACCCTTTCTCGCTCGTTTGCAAACTCACCTGTGTCCTGGGCTCTTATCGTTTAGGCTTTCCACACTGGTTTTGCCTGTCTCCCAAAAGGGACTCATGATTTTATTTCCTTACTGTGCTGCAGATATTAGACGTCTTCATCTTTATAAAATGCATTCAGGTCGTCAGCAACTTGTAAGCGCACGTGCTTATGGTTATCTGCGCAGGTTGCTGAGGCTTGGAGATACCGCAGCACTAGGAGCGCTTCTGAAAGGAGAGAGAGCTGTCACTCTTCCTCTTTAACAATATTTAAACCCGAAATTATTAAATTATACATGCATTTGAAAAGCTGTTAGGCCTGTTCGTGGCAGAAGAGGGAAAAGCTCACCTTTTTCTAGCAGCTCTGAAGCAAAAATGACGAGGTGGGTTGTGCTTTGCCCAACCGAGGCACCCCACTTCCGTAATTCCCCTTCTGGTACTTTTGACACCAGCATGCCAGGGATTTTTGTCAGCACGGAGACCAGCTTTGGAGTCTGCGGTGATGTCTCAGGCAGAATCTGGGAGAGCTCAGGAATGCGTGCTTTATTAAAAAAAAAAAAAAAAAATACACTGGAGGCAGTTTAGGTATTTAGCCTCTGAAGCATTTTTTGTATCTCTTAATTACTTATAATCTGACTTTTCTTTCTAATTGAGGCTCCCAGCATCTGTCTAGCTACCAATACTCTTAACTACTAATTTACATTGCAGTTGGCACCTGACCTTACATGACACATGTAAGACTCTTAGACAGATAATCCTGGCTTCTTCTTGAGACTTATGTCGCCATGGAGGGGTCAGTGGTGTGAGACAGCACAGCTTGAGGTGCGAAGTGCCGCGGCGGCTCACACACTTTACCTAGCTGAGTCTGGGAATCCCTTAACAGGCTGATCCGGGCTTTTACACAGCCAGTCCTCCCGCTTTTGTCCCGGCCAGGCATTTCTCTGCCTGTCACTTACAGGCCTTAAAGCAGCATGTCTGCGTTGGTTAATTTGCAGGCATCAGTAGACACATTTCACACTGAATTCCACCCTGTGGGGCCGTGTCTAATTGGACAAATTTGAGCAGCAGGCAGAAAAGCCACCGCAGCGTGGAGCAGTGATATATGGGCACGGGCAAAAGGGTTGCAATGTTAAAGACACAGCTCCTCCGCTCGCCGCCCCGCGCTCCCGAATTTGAAGCAGGACTGCCCCGACGAGCGAGGTTTAACATCCGACGGCGTCTCACCTCGATGCTCTTCTGGAGCCGTCCCTTTCGGAGCGGGCACGTTTCGCTCGGAAGGAGCAGGGAAGCGTTCGCAACTTCACGGCGGAACACAGGAACGTTTAGTCCAGCCCAAACCTCTGAAATTAAAGG
Organism: Chionis minor; assembly: GCA_013398295.1. Classification (NCBI taxonomy): domain Eukaryota; kingdom Metazoa; phylum Chordata; class Aves; order Charadriiformes; family Chionidae; genus Chionis; species Chionis minor. The sequence goes on along the minus strand of VZSF01003273.1, from coordinate 62,778 downwards.
CTTGTTCGGCTTTAAACTGCACAGCTGCCATCCACATTAGAGCTTCTTGCTGGGAATTTCCTGCAATATTGCAGCGGGCAAGGTGAAGCGGGGAGGCAGTGTTATTAGCAAAAAGAAAAGGCGGGGGGAGAGAATTTCAGAACCTTGGCAATAAAAGTGAGTGGAAGGGTTGTTTCTGGTCATAGATGTTTCTTTTCTATTTTATGTTGCTTGAGCATAATAAATGTCAGATGGCTCGAGTAGCATGTTTTATTAAAGTAAGTGAATTTGGAGTTCATGAAAGAGCGTTGGAGTTCATCGACAGCGTTGCGCACAGAACGGCTTTGTTTGTGCCGGGAGCAGGTAGGGGGGTCCACGCCGCCTCTCACCCACCTTTGCAGGGACCATTTTCCAAAGGGAGAAGTAGCCTGAAATCCTGTTTCCCTGTAGTTGCTTTTGGTTTTGGTGGCTCTGCTGAGAGCGCAAACAAAAGTGCCATCTAATGACAACTGTGAAAAGCCTTTTGGAAGGCAAGACTGAAGAATATTATGTGGTTTGGTTGGTTGGTATTTTGCACGCTTTTGTTAAATGGATTGAGACTTCAACTCAGTTTTCATAAATTGCGGAAGGGCCGCCAGAAGATGATGATTTTCCGTTGTCGCTTCTCTGCTGCTTTGGTTGTGTGGTGCAGCTCAGCAAAATGGGACATCCAGCTCCTGACTGTCTTGTTTTGAAGTTCATCAAAGTAACTTACCAAATATTGGCTTCCTCCACTATAATTATTTCTTAGAGTGCATTTAGATTAGCGCACACATTTATATTAGTGACTTTTTGATCTGCTATACGGATTCCTCACTTGGGTTTTGGTTTTTTTAAACATCTGAGAAACATAGCTCCATATTCTGATTTTTCACAGATAACGGGAGTTCTGAAAAGGATCTTGTTAAGCACAACAGCAAAGTCTTGAAACAGCGTTCCAAAGGATGGCTTTGGCGAGCGGTGCTTACATTGTGCATCGGTCGGAGCGTTGTGTCGGGGGTCTGAACTTGGACCCAAAATCCTCTGCCTGACCCTGAGTCCAGCGAGTTGCTGGCTGCAGCAGCCCGCTTCAGACAGGAAGGCTAGGGAAAAGAAAAAGAAGTGGCTTTGGAAGGATGTGGCCAGAAGTTTATGCTAATACTGTGATATATTGATGCTTGGTGATTTAAAGGTATATGAGCCTTCGGCTCCTCCCGCGGGTGGAGGGATCCGTGGAGCCGCTGCAGCAGCACGGTGCCGAGCAGCGCATCCAGGGGAGGCTCCTTGGCTCTGCTGCCGCCTCTCGTGCTGCCCCAAAATGCCAAATTACCCGGATGCCACGAAAAGGTGCCTGCTGAACGGCATGGAAGTGATGGCTTCAACTGGCAGAAACAGAAATTATTATTTTTTGTCTGTGATTGATGGCTGCTTATATTTAATGGAGTTACTAGATGAAAATGAAAGTCTTTGGTTAATCAGATATAGTTTTAGAAACTAAATCTTAGTCATTCATGTGGATATGGTTGAATTTCCTCCTCTCCCTGGAACCTGTTCCTTCAATCCCGTAGCTTAGATCTGAGGGTTTGCTTTACTTAACTTTTTCCAAATTGAAATAAAAAGCAGCTTATTTTAACGTATATCATGGGAGCACTGTGGATTTTCCCCCTCCGGGTTACTCAAAACAAGCCCTAGGCCCAACAGTACTGAAAACTTCTGTGAAGCTGAAAGTGCAAGATTTAATGCCTTGTAACTTTAATCTGTCTCTATAATAAATTATTTATGCAGAATGTGTCAAAAACACATATGTTGCAAAGCAGTAAAACGCGCCACCGTGGTGGGTGAAGGCAGGGGAGGTCGTGCCGATGCCCACCGGCGTCCTCAGTGGGCGGCAGAGACATCAGCTGTGGTTCAGGCTCTCCTCTCTGGTCACATTCTGGCTTTTCCTATGGGATCAGCGCTGTTTCCCATCACAGCTGATGGGTGTCTTCCACTGGAAGCCCGCTCAATCCTTTAGAAACACCGTGACACCAATAAATGCTAGAATGTCTTTTAAAAAACACGTTAAGCTTTAGGCCAATAGCTACCAGGCTATGAACAAGAAGGTTGGAAAAAAATTAGGCTAATCAATATTGAAGGGCCAGTTTTCAGGCGATGGGGAAAGGTGTGTGAGCGGGGAGAGTCCTGCCGGGTGGCCCCGGAGCCTGGGGCGGGGAGCCCAGTCTGATTCCCGTCTCCATCATCCGCTTACTCTGCTGTCCTGTGGGAGAGACGGGACTTCTCCTGCCATCTTCATCCCGTTTTTCTCCTTCTGCGAAATGGGAGGTGCACCTCGCGATCCCAGTAGGGGTAACTGGTGAGGGTCCCAGCCCCGTGCAAACCCCAGCCCAAGCTCCTCCGAGCCGGCAGCCCGAGCTGCATGCAGCCATCAGTAGGAGCGGGAGTAGCTTGCGCGGAGGTTTGTAAATATGAATCATTGCTTAAGTGCCAAAATTATAATTAATAAGGTTTTCTCTTTTGGCTTTTGTCTACATACTTTCCTAATATTGTCATTTGGCAAAGCCAGGGTGTCTCTCACAGTGTAATTGCCGCAGAACATTTCCTTGAAAGAGCAGCAACACCCCGCCTCCTCCTAACACTTGCATGTGGAAAGCACCAACTGTTTTATAGGCATTAGTGAATTATGCTTTTCAGTGCAAGGAGGTATTAACTGTCTGTACAGCTGAGACAGCTGTAAACCAGCTTCTGAGATGAAGTGACCTGCCTGAGGCTGCACGTCGGATGCTGTAGCAGAGGCAGGAGCTGCGGTCGTGCCTTGTCCAGAGAGAAAATACGGAGGATTTTACAAGATAGTGTGAGTGCGTGTATTATTTTTCACCTCTTCCACCTCCGCAGGGGTCTGTACATACAAAGGGACCTGTCTTATCCCAGGGCAGCAGCGCCGTGCACAGTGTACTCGTGCCCAGCCGCGTTGGTGTGGCACAGCCAACAGCGGCACCACCGCTCCGGCTCGGGTTATCCCTGCCCCTCTGCCCAGTTTTTGGTGAGAAGCCAGGGTTACAGGGATGCCAGGCGCGCTCCTCTCGTGGATACTGCTGGCACTTCTCAAGCATTTAGGTTTTTAAAAAGCAGAAGGGCTCTCCTGCCACCCCGTTAAAGAGTGCCGGGTAATCCCTTTACGTGGTTACCGGCATTTCCCTGCCAGAGCGTCACAAACCTGCACGAAGAAATGCAGCTGCTTTCCTGGTTAGGGACTGAATGGCAAGAAGTGCCTTGGGGTTTGTTTTTTAAAAGAGCAGTTGTGGGTAATACTAGAATTGGTAAATAAATAAATAAACAGAACAGATCTTTAAAATCAGTTGCAGAACTATTTTTGGGCAAAACTTTGAAGATCTGGAAATCTTCCAACTATCTCAAAATGAAACCTTAGATTAAAATGATAGCCTTTGAGGGGTTTGTTTAATTTTTTTTTTTTTTTTAATCTTTAGTGCCAAGAAAATTTATCTTCTAGACAGGTGTTACATTTGAGGGAAGAGTAGTGCGTGGGCAATTAGGATTTTTTGCCCTCGTCAGACTGGTGAAAGGAGGTTTGGGGTAATACAGGCTCAGGTCTTCAGCTGGCCTAAATTAGCACAGCTCCGTTTAGGCTCCAGCTGTAGGCACGTTTTACTGTTCCATTGCAGCGGATCTCATTTATGACATGTTTTTAAAGCAGATCTGTGATGAAATGATCCAGCTTTAAAAAAATAACACTAATAAGGGTGTAGTTACATGAGCATCTTATCCCCCAGCAAAGCCAGTTTAAGAGGCTCCCAGCCCTTCCCTGACCCTGCCTTCTCCTTCCAACCCCACGGTTCATTTCCCCTCAGCTCTGCTGCTGCAACTTTTTGGTGCTCGTGGGTTTGGTGGATTTTTTTTTCCCCCCCGCTTTTCTTGTGTTGTTTCGGTGATGAGGTGGAGCATGTACGAGCAGAACAGAGCGCGCGGTGCTGTAGCAGAAGGACGGGACAAGGGGAAGGGCTGGGAAGCACCTGGCAGCTTTTCCACTAGATCATGTTGCTCAGAGCCTCGTCCAACCTGGCCTGGAATGTTCCCAGGGATGGGGCATCTCCCACCTCTCTGGGCAACCTGTGACTGTGATGTTGGCTGAGACTTTGGCTCCTGGAGTCAGCAAGGCATGTGGCACGGTTGCAATCCGTTCCCGGACCTCTGCTGAACTGGGGCCACAGCTGTTGGGTTATTAGGTAAATTGTGCTGGTTTTCTGTTCCCAATAGCAGGTTGGTTTTACCAGAGCAGCGCTGGTGTTAGCGCTGGAATAGAGGACAATGAGTCTAGATGTCAAGGAATTTCAGAACAGTTCACGGTACCAGAAAATTCAGTCTATCAGGATTCTGCGCTACGTGGCAATGAGATCAAATGCTTTCTGAACCTATTTGCTTTAAATGTATCTTGAATATTAGTAACGATGGAGTGAACAGACACCTTTAAAAAGCATGGTGCTTGCTGAATGTCTGACAATATTTAATGAGCGCGGGAAGGACTTTTGTCCAACTGCCTTTGGTCTGTGGAATGTGTTTTCTTCTTCTTTTGGCTGGATGGGTCTTGTGGATGATCTATTTGAAAATAATTAAGTGAACAGTTGCAGAAACAACGTGGTATCTTCGACCTGCACATGGTAGGTGGAAACGCCGAGCTTTCCTTGGCGTGCGGTGTCGTTGTCAGCACCTTCCAAATAGTGCGTGCAGATAGTGCTCCACAGCCTTTCCAAAGGAGCTGAGAAACACGATGACGTGCAACGAAACCTCCCCGGGGCTGCATTGGGTATTCGGTGGGGAAGCAGCAGGGACTGGGAGGTTCTCCATGGCTGCTCCTGTCCCTTGGCATTTGCCGGGCGAGTCCCACGTCTGCGGCGCGCGGTGCTGGCGGTGATGTCCCAGTGTGGGTTTGCCTGTCTGCTGCTTTCTGGGAGCAAAATGCGTTACTCGCTCCGCTTATTCCTTTAGACATTACACAGAGTGGAAACAAAAATCAGATATAAACACAGAGTCCATCAGTCATTGCTAACCTAGAAGACAGATCGTGATAGTAAATCTTCCTTTTTCATCTTCTTTCTGGTCTTTACACAGGGCAGTACCACACGCTGTAGTAACGCAAGAAGAATTAAGTTGCTGGGACACACGCCAGAGTGTAAAAACAGCTGTGTATAGAGTCGTGGTGCCCGGGGCACTGTACCTGCTCCCCCTGCGCCGGGGGGAGAGCTGGCTGCCGGCTCCTGGGATCACAGGGCGGTTACGGAAACGGTCCGGATGCGACCAAAGGGACAGTGAGACAAAATGTGGCAATTCTGGTTTAGCTGAATCAGGAATAAAGTGCTTCACCACACACCCAGGTGGAGGTGATGCCCAGAATAGACCCCCAAGTACAGATTGCTACGAGTAGCTTTGCCGTTTGGATTTTTGTAATAATTTTTGCAGCGGTGTTAATGGGATTACGGTGGTAAGAGGTGCTTGTTTGCGTTTGATGGTTATTAGAGTCACTCCTTTTTTGATTTACCTTTCGTGTGCTACGGCTGTTTGCAGCAGTCCAGAGGGGGTTTGTGATTTGAGGATTTATGATAAAGGCACTCTTAACACAAGGAATTTGAGCTCCTGGGATTATGCTGGGTGTGCATAGGTTATTGCAGGAGCATTCGCTGGTTTTCCTTCTTTCTGTAATTCTGTTGATACCAGTTAAATGATCATAAAAATCATATTAGAATATTAGCAAATGATAATGCGTAGTCACATTCTCATCATTTAGCCCGATTATAATCCTTCGGATAAAGTGCTTCATTTTTATCGACTCACAGGCATGGAAGTGACCAGCCCGTTCATAACTATCAGTGATACAGAGCAGCAGCACCAAAAAAGCCATGGGATTTTGGAATCGGCACTGAGAAACTTTTCCATAAATGCCAGGAATAACATTATATTTGAATATTTAACCCTTACCCAGGCAATTTGAGGACTGGGAACCATATGTGCTTTTCATAATGGGAGCCAAGATGACCCTACATAAAGATAAATATAACTACATAAAAGCATTGAGGAAGGATGGTGTTGTGGTTAAGAGCTGGGCAAGGACTGGGGAGCTCGAAGGTCTAATCCCAGCTCAGCCACAGGCTTCTTGGGTGATCCTGGGCATGTAACTTAATCTCTGCGTGGTTCAGTTTTTCCATTTGTGAATGAGAGAGAATAATACTGCCCCACAGCCGTGCCTGGAGGATAAACGCATTGCTGCTGCTTGGGAGGTGTGGGCTTGGAGATGGTGCTGGTGACCACCAGGATAAGTCTCAGCCAAGCGCCCTGCTGAGGGTACGCGCTACACCACTGTCGGTGGCGTCCACAGTTTCACCTCTGCTTCTCTAAAGGCTGGTCGAATTAACTCCTGCCTTAATTGGGCAGCCTGTCAGACCAGGGTAGCGCACCTGAAGCCTCGTCTGGGGAAGTCACATCATTGGCAAATGTTCCTTGTTTGAACATAATTTAAATTCAAAAACAATGAGGGGAAAAAATGAGAAAAGGGAAAGCTGCAGTACATGGAACCATCTGGTTTTGTTTGAGTGCTACCTAAGTAACTTGTGTTTATTGGTTATAGACTGGTGTTTTCTTTATACGCTCTCTGGCCAGGTAGCTGTTGTTATGCTCGTGACTTGGCACTCACTTCTGCCCTTTGTGAGTCTGCTCGGGAGGTATAAATCCTGATCCTCGTAGGATTCTCCGAAAAAATGGGCTATTTCAAAGTAGCCATCCAGATGGAGGCTTGCCTTAATTGGTCGCTGCGAATTCCCGCTCGTAGCCCGTGGCTCCCGTGGAGATAGGGTTCCATCGCCCTGGGAGCCGAGGCGATGGAGCTGCAGGCACACGGGAGAGGGAGGTGTAGGACTGTCGGCGCGAGGAGGGACGATGTTTGCGAGAGGAGATCTCTGCTGAGGTGCCGTCCCTGCTCCGGAAAGGAGGTGCAACCCCACTGGGGGCTGCGCAGCCGGCCCCGGGCTCCGGCACAGGCTGGGCTGCGTAAGGTGCGAGGGAGCGTAATGGCCCATTGTTTGGAAGGAAGAGTTTTGAAGTAATTATACCCTTCAGCCATTGCCACACTTTCCTCTCTTTCATCTTCAGGCAGGTCCACACGTTCAGATGTGAAGCTGGAAATGAAACACATCTGGATATCCAAAAATGACAACAGACTTTTATTTGCTATTTTTGGTATACAACAAAAGCTTTGTATCTTGCTAATTGAACATATGGGCTCTCGGTTGCTTTTTTTCCCCTGCTAAACTCCGCTTTTCCATGTGTCATCATACGATTCCAACATTTGATCTGTCGAGTCCATCTTGGCCATGTGGTTGTTGTAATCTGCTACACATGTAGGCTTGTTTTCGTGTGCGTCCTGACCTCCAGTGAGAGCTGCAGTTGTTTCCATCATGGATAGTGTTGAGGAGTTACACATCCTTTTTATCAGTGTATTTGGCCACCGGCAGCTCCTCGCAGCGCGGATCAGGGATCCTGCCAAGCCTCTGAAAGCTCGGTCTTTAGGGTAGCCGTATCTGTTTGTATTGTGATACCAGATGCTGGCTTTCTTCAGTGGAACAGAAGTGGAAGGGAAGACTTCCCAAAAATAGAAAATAGCCGCATAAGTAAAATCCAGCGTCTCAGCGAGGGAAGCTGAGGGTCAGCCTCCCCCAATTAGAGTCGGAGCGTCAGGAAGGGATGGAGGTGGACGGCTGGTCGATGGTCACCGGACGGATGTGCACACGCCGGGGGCGTCAGTGCGGTGGCGGTGGGGAAGAGCGGCGTTCGCCCGCGCAGAAGCCAGCGTGCTCCTCGGAGCCGGCAGCAGAACGGGCTGCGGGATGGAGAGGGAAAAATGCCATGTCTGGAGCGGAGCACCGAGCCCTTCAAAGCAGGCTGTGCCGTAAATACCCACTGGGAACTTGGCCCCGCTGTACGGACGTTCGTGAGACTCGACTCATTACCAATACAGGACCTCTTGATTAGCATGAAAAGATTCGTCATCAGAATTTTTTTTGTGCCTGTGGGGGATCCACTTACTTATTTCCAACTACAGCTCTAAATTGTTCCCATGCTTCATCGTGGTTTGATTAGCTAAAAACTTAGAGTAACTGTTTGAGGCACTTACCATAACTAAAAAACAGGTGACAACGATCAAACCATAGGGTACGGAGCCGGGACTGCCGGTGCTTTAGGGTATGGAGCCAAAATGTGGTTGGAGGCAACCCCGTTACAGGTTCCTGAGCGCTGAAAAGACGTATTAACCTGCGCGCCTTCAAAGTGCCGAGCGCTGCTGCCTCTTGTTCCCCAGGATAAACGACAAATCGAAGCCAAAATAAAAAGGGGTAACTGTGCATTTAATTGCCGGTGCACACATGCACGCGTGGCCCCAGCCCGCGCATCCACAGTCACAGTCACAGCTGTGCTAATAGTCACCTTTCTTGCAGTAAATATTGGGCCAATTTCACCGCGTTTGGTTTCTGTTTATCAACGCAGCACTTAAGCAATGGGGTTTGGGTTGCAATAAGGGGAAGAGTCGGATGCGGTCCAGCCCCGAGGTGGGGGAATGAGAAGCCGTACGCGGCGTGGCCCGGCTGGAGACTTTCCTCTCCCTGTGTCGCAACACACCCGCCTGACTGCAGCAAAAATCAAATATTTGTTCTAGAAGACAGAGCTGAGGCAATTTCCACCAGGAATATGCTCTCTCTCACCGCCTCAAAAATACTATCCGTGCATCGTGCCACTATTCTGTTCAGTTCTTGACACACACTGCCGAGCAGTTTTGTCCTCAACTCCCTTTTTTAGCCAAGAGTGTAACGTTAAACAAATCTGAGATTGCACTCGAGGACTTCCCAACCAACTGAAGAATGAACTCTGAAGCAGAAGTTGTATTTAACAAAACGGACTTACAATTATTATTCATAAATGCACATGTTATGGCTGCAGTTGTTTCACTTCTTTCTTTTACAGCCCTATAAATTGTATACAGAACATAAAGGCTTTACTTCTTAAATAAATGTTTTGCAGCCGCCATAAATTATCTTTCTTGCATTCATAATGAAAAAAAAATCACTGTTTGATGTTTTATATCCTCTTCCCTAAAATGTAAAATATGGTAGTTGGAGCCAGATTTTATCTCATTTGAAAATAAAAGAAGGTTCATTTCCTACTAATTTTTTTCAGTCTTAGGTTTGGAGTTCCCATGAAATGTTGTCCAATCTGCAAAGCAGCGTTACAGTAAACTCTGCTTTATCTGAGGGTTTGTGTTTGAGTTGTACCAGCGTTAATAGTCGTCATCTTTAAATGAGTTATGAACATAACCTGAATCTCTCTCTTTTTTTCCTTTTCTCTTTTTTTTTTTCCCCCTGATGTTGGTTATATTTCATCTTTCTGCACACCCCGAATCACTGGCTGACTATCAGATTGTTGAACTTTTCCCTACGCCAGCCCTACGAGGACCCTGCCCCAGCGTTGCTGTCCTGGAAGCAGGCCTTGCTAAACTCCCAGCTCACTGGTTTGCAAAGCAAACTTCAGCCTTGTACTATTTACCTTGGCAAGTGCCCGACCAGATTGATGATCTGTAAAGTGGATTTGTTATTTGGCTGTTTGCTTTGGCAGCTCTTGAAAGCAGTTTGCTGATTGCAGTCCCAGATGTCATTGCATACATTACCGTTCACTATAAGTTTCTTTTAAAGTTTTAATTTCAGCCACAAATACTGTTAAGCTTTTTGCACCTCTCTGTCTTTAACTCATGGATATTAAATATCAAGAGCGGGCAGCCTTGATTCCCTTCTATTTTCCTCTTATTATCTTTGTTGGCCCCCTCCAGGCATCTCTGCAGTGCCGGCAGCCGGGAGGAGCGATGCTGCTGGCTTTTCCCCCGGTTCGGTGCTGTGCCCGTCCGTGCCGCGGGCGGTGGCACCTTGGTCGCATGCAGTTTTCCAGCTGAAGATAACCTGGAAAATTGACATAGCGTTTGTGTAAATTACCAGGTTTAACATGGACAAATACTTGAGCCAGTGGAGTCGAGAACATCAGGAGTAACGTTAACTAAAACCCCCCTGCTCCCCCTTTGTATTCGGGTAGGCACAAAAGGGAATGTGTGTCTTCAGAGGTGGTTTTTCTGGGTTACGTCCATCTCCTCTAACTATTAACTTGGTTTTTAAAGGCTCTCAAACCCAATAAGCAATTGGGCGAATCGATAGGCTCAAAATTGATTTGCTTCCGATGGCGGCTAATCCTGAGTTTGGCTCCGGTGCCAGCAGCACCTCTGCTCTCCCAACCCCGTGCCCGCGGCCGTTAGGGTTAGGGTCAGGCAATACCAGGATGTTTTATTTCCGTGGTGCCTCTCAAAGTACATTTGCCCTTCTAAAGTCCGGTAAAAGGCACATAAAAAACTCAGCTGGGTGTTTTGCTGCTCACCTCCCGCAAGCGCTGCAGAGAGCGGCTGCCCGGCACGGTCCGGCGGGAACAAGCGATTGCTGGTCCTGGGATTCGGCGGTTGAACCGTCCTTCGTGGGCAGGAGCTTGGATTTTCGGTGGGGGCTCTTTCAGCTTTGAAATACTGAAGAACTTGATTCACTTGGAGTAAGGTTTTCTTTTTGAGGGGAGGATATCATTGGAGTATTTTTGGCCACCGCTTGAAAATTCCTCTAACCCTTTACTATAATAAGCAAATTGAGCAGATTAAAGACACATTACGCTGCCAAATGGTTTTCCTACCCAGGGTGACATATATTTTTTCTGTGGAAAAGGTTGTGGGGGGTTTTGTGAGCTGCTATGCTTTTTTTAGCACTTCCTGTTTTATTGTGTTTGAAGTGTCTTTGTGGTGACCTGTTGGGGTAAGATTCTTCCATATGGAAGTGTTTCTTCAACTTTTAATCATTTTGTTTTAAAAAAAAAAGATTTTAAATCCGATTTGCAGATGTCTCTGGTTTTGTTCGCAGAGAGCTAGTCCGACTCACTACAGGGTTGTAGAAATGCAAGTCATGATGAATTGTTTATACACAACGTGAAGATGGCATCCACGTATTTGCACTCTTAATTGAGTTAGATACTTCTTTAAAATCTGTTTAAAATATCCATAGAAAAGCTTTTTTGTGTTTTTTATTGTGTTTGTCTCTTCAGAAAATTATATTCCTTTTAAGATTTGGGGGAAACTCTGCCTTCACTGAATGCCTTGGCAAAATTCCTTTTTCTGATGGAACTGAGATTTCACCCGTAGACCCTGACTCTGTCGTAGATGTCTCTGAAGTCAAGTAATATCAGGATAACAAGCAATTTTGTCCTGTGCCTATTCCTGGAGAAAATCTTGCTGGGATTTTACATAGGGTCAAAAAAAGTTACAAGTTTATTTTTAAGTCTACGAGACAAAATTCTTCATTAATGTACAACAGAATGTGCTCATATTGGACTCGCTGGGTCCTAACTGAGAGCAGAATTTGGACCGCTGTATTTGCATTATAGCTGCATCCTGTTTCCTATTAGTTTTGACACTAACATCTGAATTTCAGATTTCTTCTTGTTTAGGTTTAACTGCTCAATCAGTACATACAACAGACGTCTCGGGACCTCTCTGCAGTCGTCTGGCTTGCACAGGGTGCAAGGGCAGAACGTGGCATCTGGGCCGAGGGTGCTGGAGCAGCCCCTGCGTTGGAGCTGGTGGAGCACCGCGTGTCGCTCCGCAGCCAGCTGGGGCCGTCCATCAGGCATCTCCAGACTTTCCCCCTGCGTCGTATCCTCCGCGTTTTAACCGTAAGAGAACTGGCTTTGACAGTATTTTTGAGCCCACATGTGAATACCACATGTTGAGGTCTCATGTCTGCAGTTTTGCTCCTAATTAAGTATAGATGTAAGTACTGCGTATCTTATAAGGTCTTTGGCTCTCTGCAATTCACCACAAGCATCTAATTTCCACTTCCTTTGTCTTGGACCTATTATTTATATGAGACGGGAAGGTGGACTCGGTGGTTACAAGCCTGTTGGATTATGATGTTTCTGTAGCTGTCATCCTGTCAAAGGTCCTGCAGAAATTTGCATTACAGGCTCTTGCTAGTTTTATTACGGGTGAGATCCCCTCCCGTGCTGAAGGCCAGCCCAGGCTCTGTGCACCACTTTGGTCTTAACTAAGCCCTGAAAATGGGTCTTAAGTGGTACGTTGGCCTCGCGCCTGCTCTCAGCACGGAGCTGAGCGGCGTTCTTCATGAGGAACGAGATTTCCAGTGCGGCTCAGGCTGTTAGTCTTCACTCCTGTGAGTGTCAGGATGGGTTCTCTAAACTTGCCTAAAGCTTTCGATGCTAGAGCCCGCGGAAGCAGAGGCCTCGCAGGCTTTCTGACCTAACAACAGGATCGTTTGAGAAACGGCAGCTTTTTGATGTAGATGGGCACAGCACTCATCTGGTTTGGATTTTCAAGGTGTTCCGAAGTCATATTGTTATCCACAGGGGGTCTTTTGTGAGCAGCAGCCTGCACTGGCTTGCTACCGAGACCTCAGAGCTATTCCCAGATATTTATTTTTGGAAAAGTGAATTCAAGTAGCTATATTGACTCATGCCTATTATGCAGGTGGAGAAACTAAGGCATAAGATGAACAAATGACTTTACTAAGCTGGCCAGGCATAAACCTGGAGAGTTATTTTGCTGTCTCTATTCACTCCGGTTTCCACAGTAATTTGGAGTATGTTGGAAAGGATTTCAGTGAGGAATTGCTTGCAGCCTTATTTGCATCTACCCAAAGAAGATCATACTGATGTGACCCCTTCAGGTGCTGCTTTCCCTTGTCCCACCTGATGATGTTTAGATGTGGGCATGGATTTGGGACCGACCTTCAAAGTTGTCAAGAAAAAGAGTGAATTATGCACTTGAAGGTCTTCATCATCTCCGGGCCTTCTTTCTGCTGCGCCCTGGTAGGGCTTCAGGGGCTCTGGGGAAAAGGTATCTTCAGCTCAGTGGCAACTCTGCAGTTTAAATATTTCACCAAAACACCTCCAACGTATCCCGCTTCCTCATTAGTTTCCAAGCAGTGTCCAACTAGATGAAAATTAGCCAGCGTCTTAGTTTGTAGTGCTACAAAGGTCAAATGTCTTGGAGGAACAAGGTGTTAAGATGCTAATTCTCCACCTTGGAATGAGAAGGCAGTTCTCTGCTTGATTAAGCAGAAAATGCAGGTGGTCTTAAACATCTCTATTTTCACCTCCTGTTTTGAATGCAGTTTTAACAGAATCTGCTGTAATTGCAGGGAGGATAACCAGCTTCCAGAGCAGTCCCAAATCCTGCCCCAAGATCGGCTGCGCAGAGCCCCCGTGCAGACCTCAAGCGTGCTGGTGGAGGTCCTGGGCTGGTCCCTGCCCCATCTGTCCCCAATGCGGGACATGCAGGAAGCTCGTCCCCGACTTCTGTTCTCACACTGCACCTCCTACACTTCTCCTCTTGGAATCTTGTTTTCCACTTTTTGGAGATTTGTGAAACATATGCTTTGGAGGGTTCCCAATTTTTTTCGCAGCAAGCAAAGAATTACTCTTTGCATTGTAAAAAAGCCTCACGAAAAAGTACGCTCCTTCTTTGTAATGGACTTGCCTGGCACAACTCAGCAATCCACATTTCTCATCACTTCGCAGTGTACTTTTATAGGATATAAAAATGGTGTTATGATCCGTGTTCCCAAACCTTGCCTCAGCTAGCAAGAACATCAATAAACGTGGCTTGATAGACACCAGAGCTGCAGCACCGTTTCCCTCGGTGCTTTGAACGGGCCCTAACGTACCTTTTGAATCTATTCTCCATATATGAAAGTAGTTGTGCCTCTGTTGACCTTTTAATATATCAAAGGTAATACTTGTGTGATTAGGAAAAGTTATTTCTCCTAGGATATGTTTCCAGTCTGGTCACTTACTGTACTTTGAAATGTTTTCTTTACTTCATCGCATGTCGCACTTTTTCTTTTTTGCTTTTCTTGTTTTAAACTGATCTGCAGATAGGGAGGTCATTGTACCTGGAACTGGCAAAAGATTTTGCTTCCTCTCTCCCCCTTTCCTTTCTCGTCTCTCTCTGTAAAATTATTATTGTTATTCCTTTGGTTCACAACCGAGATGATGGGTTGATGTTTGAACAGTTACGCGCTCTGTTCCAGGAAACTCTGTCTTTGTTCCAAGGCTTCCAGCGCAGAGGCTCCTTCCACCTTGATCTTTCAGCAGAGCACTAAAACATTTGGCAAGGGTTTTGTCACATTTTTTGCTGCTGTCCAGGGTTTTTCAGAGATTCCCTTTGGACAGCTTCCACCTTTGAGCTTGCCCACTGTAGGGAATATTTCTACATGTATTTACACAGCCACATCATCAGACCTGATACATCCCTCTCACGTCTTCCCTAGTACCCGCCACCCGCTTGCGCCCCTCCCCGGGTTTGCTATTCTGTGCTTTTAGAGTGAGTTTTCCCTCCCGACGCTTTGTGCCAAGCCTGCTAGTGGATGGCTTTGCTCTGATGGGACAATCGTTGGGACAGAGACCAGGACAGCGGCTGCTCTGACGGCCTCGCAGGTCATCGCTCGGCTGCCCAACGGGAGGCGGCTCGGCAGGCTGTCAGACACCAGTCCCCTCCGAAAACGCCGGTCGTTCCACTCATCGTTTCAGACTGGAAAAGGTGTAGGACCAGCTTCTACCTGAGTTACGGCATTCTCCCTAATAATCAGATTTCTTTTCCGTATTAAATTCGCCAGAAACTTGTGATTAGCCCCACTTTTGAGAGTTCACAGCGGCTTAATTCTACTGTAAAACTGTCAGCAGTGATTTTCTTCTTTTAAGACGGATTTTGGTTCTTGTACAGAACTACTTCTTGCTAAATTCCTTTTCGACCAAACACACTTGTCATTTCTCAGCCATTAAAGACAATAAACTCCATCTTTGGATTTTTACATGCTGAACTTAGTTTATAATGATAGATACTTGTTTATAACACGCTGAAGATTTTTGTTAGCTTTCTGGCATAAAAATTGGAATCTTCTCATTTGATTCGTAGTTATTAGTAGCAGGTTTATCCTTTTAAATATGTACAAGCTGTGATTTCAGTGGAGTATTTATTGTCCACAAGAATGGTAGTCTGCAGCTCGCAGAATCCATCTTGCCTTGGCGAGCAGCGTGGGTGTGATCGTCAAACTACTCACGTGGAGTAAAGCTCGTGTCACGGGAGGATTTAGGTATTGCAGCCCCGAAGGTCACGGTACCTGGGTTTAGACGCCGGGGTCTCTGGGGAGAGGGGGACGTTCCTGCCCTGGCCGGCAGGGCTGCGCGTACTGGGGCAGCTCCATCTCTGGGTGGGGACGATCCTGCGTTTGGGGGGTGCTTACGCCGCTTGGTGCCGTGAAAAGTGTATTTAGAGGGGGCTGTGAAGTGCGTGCAGAGCCGGGCGGCTGGATCAGGCCCTCCTGGGGAAGCAGGCAGGGAAAAACACCCACTTCGATCATCCCAGAGGTACTGGGGAAACGGGGGCGGTTCTTCCTGGATCTAGGGAAAATTGCCGGACAGGGACGGGACCTGCAGGGTCAAGCAAGGGTTTGGGCCATGGTGATTTGGACTTCCAGACACTCAAGTTTCTCCTTCATCCCTCTCTGTGTACCTGATCCCTTCGGGCTTTGGGTGGCTTCTGGTTGAATGGTTAATCCCAAATTACATTCTAGGTTGCGTTGCTTCATAAATCACAGCAAAGCATGACCTTGCCATCAGTGCTCCAAAATGGATTTTACTGAAGGAAGAAAAAAGAGGATTGACTATAACAATCAGGTTCTTGTGCTTCCAAGTTAGAGCATGCTGCATTGCGTAAATTAACAGCACGAGTTATCAGACTTTCTTCTTACCCTTGACTTTTTTTTGCGCTTGTTTGAGTTGATGCGCCTGCTTTCTGGCCTTTTCTGCAATTGTGGGAGATCCATTTGTCTCGGTGGCACAGCTGGAAGCGTACAGCAGCTGGCAGGGCAGAAGCCTGCCGGGATGGGGGATCTGGCGTGGTCCCTCCAGTCGGCATCTCCACTGGAACAGCCTTGTTCATTTGAAGGCATGGAGTTTCACTGAGCATCTGGCAGCAGACTTGAACCTGTACACAAATGGTCATCTCCCCTTTAGTGCAAAACCTGCACATAGTGGGCTTTTTCGTAGGCAGTGGTATGGTGGGAGAAGACAGAAGTTCCAAGAGCATTAGTAAGGAAAATCTTAATTTTCATTTTTCCCTGTAAGAGTAATGCCCCGTAGGTGCGCCCTTCTAGTCACCTTTTATGATTTCTGTAACACGAGGTCAGAGTGCCGTTGTCAAGTAAAAAAATGGGAGTGTTGTTCATGGAGGTAGAAGTCCTTGTATGACTTTTTTTAAGTAGTTCTTGCTTTGCTTTTAGCTGTAAACGGTGAGCTGTCTTTGCCTAACTCCTCTCTGCATTTGGAGTTGTTACTGCAAATTGCCAAGTGCAAACACGAGGCATGCAGAAGGGTAAATCTCCTGCCCTTTGAGTACAGTCTTTGCCGAGGATGAGAGTGAGATGAGTTAAATGACCGAAAGCCTTAGGCTAGGACATGCCAGCTGCAATAATTTTTTCACTCCATCATCTCACCTTGCGACGTCGCTCTGCCTTATCCAGCCACCAGATGTCTGATGGATAACGTAAGTGACAAGGGCAAAACCTCCTCAATGTATGCGGAGGAAAACTTCAGACGGCGAGGACGGGTCTGCTGGCTCCTGACCAGCTGGGTCCTGCCTGGCCTTTCCAAAGCCTGCCTGGCTGGAGTGAAATCCCTCCCTTGGACAGGCTTTGGGAGGAGAGCAGACCGTGGTACCGCGAGTCACCGAGCGCTCTGGCCCCGCTCCAGCAGCACACTTAAGCACACACTTAACTTCCAGCATATATATACTACCATTGAAGTCACCGTGGCTGTTTGCATGCTTAAAATTAAGTATATGCTTAAGCTGGCTTGGGACCAGAGATTTCAGTGCTTCGTAGGTCCAGTCCTTGCTGGAGCTTAGATAACTAGCTTGTGCAACTTGGCACGTGCTTTTAATGAATTCAGAATCAGGCCAAAGGAATTTATCTTCTCTCACTTGGAAGGCTTACAGGGAAACAAGTTTAAGGGTTTTTTTCAATTTTTATTATTTTCTAAACATAAAATTTCACGTTTCTCTGCCGTCCTTAAAGAAAGACATTTTGTTAATGTCCCCGGAGGGATCTACGGGCTTTGAGTAGGCAATTTCCAAAACGCCCAGAACATCTGGGACCTGCTGCCTGGCCAGGGCAGGACTCGGTGGCTCTGGAGGTCCCATCTGCGTTTTTGTACCTTCTGGGAAGATGTGCCATTGCACTGGGGTGTCCTCAGACAGAAGGTTTCTTACCAGGCAACCCTGCACAGACCTGCCTGGTGACCTTGGGTCAGTTACTTCAACCTTGATGTTCCAGCTCATCCCCGGTGTAAGCAATAAAACTCTTTATATCAGCACAAATAACTCGTTTTGCCTCGGATTGGGTCCTTGTTGGTGCCTTTTGTAATCTCTCCTCCATTCCCTAATTTTGGTCGCTCAATTAATCGATAGCAAGAGTATGTTTGCAAACCAGTTTCTGATGGTTAGTGGTGCTGATGGTGCGGCTGCCCCGAACACAAACATTTCCACCGTTCTGGTTTAATGCCTGAATCCATCTTGTGCCGGTTGTGAAATATGTTGCAATACGTGTAGGGAAGTTGTGATTACAGCAGGCTGTGCACATAGTATTAGGTACAACCCTAATAAATTGAATGCTAACACAGCGAGATTTGCTATAGAAGGTGTCAGAGTAACATCGTTGCTCCTGTTATTCCCTAAGGAAAAGGCGGTTTCGGCATAGGCGCATGGCAAGGAGTTACATTACCAACATGGAAACCCCTGCTATAAATGACACAAATATGCTGATTTCTACAAAGCAGTTGCAAACCGCAGATGCCTCATGCTTACGAAGGCTGCGGGCGGCTTTGCAGCTCGGGGCTGGCAGGAGCTGGTGCCAGAGCTGGCGCCGGAGCCGGGGCAGGATCCGGGGCAGGAGCCGGGGCTCTGCCATGCACATGCTGGGCAGCGACCGGCAGAAAAATAGAAATCACCCCCCGAGCTCCTCCCAAACACCCAGCGAGTGCCTCGTATTTGCAAGTGAGATTTATTTATCCTGTGTACAAGTACTTATTAGACAGTAGCTTGGAACCGAGGCGTACATTATCTCATAGTGAGGTAAGACAAATAAATTACAAGTTAGAGGCCCCGAGTGGGATTAGTGATGCACCTTAGGAAAATATTTTGGTTTCTGTTTATATGTCGGCTGGGTTGTGAAATGTTTCATCTGGAAAAGGTGATACGAGACCGGAGAAATATTTGCTCTTATAACGCAAAAAATATTTCAGTTTCGTTCTTAACTGGTTGCTAGTGATATAAACCAAATTTCCCATTTCCGGAGCCACGATAGTCGCTCGGCTGCTTTCCGACAGATTCTCCTCTGCAAACTTTCTCTGCTAGCCGACAAGGAACAGCTCCTTTATCTCCCCTTGTCTGTGAACGCTTCTCTGTGTGCGTGTTGCTCAGAAGGAAGACGTTACCCGCAGCCCCGCAGCAGTCTCTGTCTCGGCAGACTGGCCCTGCCGAGCGGGAGCACGGTAAGGATGCTCGGCAGGGTTAGGGCAGCGTGCTGGACCACATCCATCCCAGCAGCACGGCTCCATCCGGGCGGGACTGGGATGGGGAAGCCCTCGCCTCTCCTTTGCAGCGGGTTTGAGAGACGCTTTTCCCTGCCGTTCAGCCACGGAGGAACTGTACCCACGGTGAACTTGGCCTTTCCAAGCATTACGCTCTCTTTTTCTATTACACAAGAAGGAGTCTCCTATTACAATTTGAGTGATATACTAGCTATAGCACAGTTCCAATGTTTTTTCAACACTAAGATTTTTTTTAATTCAAATGAAACAATCGGAATTAAATTCCTTGGCTCAGACAGTTACCACTAATTCTCAAGCAACATGACAAATCCACACTTGTGTCTCAAAGTGTAACATAAGATCTTAGTTATCCAGAAAACCCTGATGAGTTGTCAGATCTTTCCTTACTTGTGGGTAAATATGAGCCTTCTATAATCCGTTATATGTCCTTTGTACATATATATATATGTGTGTGCATTTGCACATGCCACGAGATTGATAATAAGCGAGATAAATCTTGCTGTTTTCTTAAGGGAAGTAATATATTATTCAAGTCCCTCCAGTGGAACTGGCATATTTCTGCCTCGTGAAGTGAGCTCGCTAAGGCAGGGTATGCCTGCAAACCTCTTCCAAAGAGTTCAGAAAGGACTTGGCATATAAGCAAATAAGCATCGTTATGTAGTGTCACAGAAATACCAGATGTGTCCTTCCTGCATCTTACGCAGCTTTTCCCAGGGAAGCCAATAAAAAGGCTTCGGCATCATAAAATCGCGGCTTTTATTCAGAGGAGAAGTAAAACAAAGTAAAGACTCGTCGAAAAAAGCCTCCGCTGAGATTTAGTGGAATTCATTGTGTGTTTAAATTTCCTAGGCATTGTTGAAAATCTCAATAATCATCTTACTGTAAGCTTGACTAAGTCATAGATCTTCAGAGAGTGGGAAATTTTGCTAGGAGGAAAAAAAAGTTACTGGATTTTCTAATTTTAACCAGGACTGAGAATTACAAGTATGTGAATACCACAAGAAAAACACTTCCAACTTTGCAAAAACTGAAAAGTGCTGAAGATCTTTAGTGAATCCTTTTTTAATGAAATTTCCAGACCTGGAGGTTGAAAGAGCATCAGGTGAAGTTTTTCTGCTGTGCAGAATCATACCTGGTAACGCACACCCACCCCGACTGCCCCGGCTTGTGCAGAGCTCTCTGTTCTTCAGGACACTCTACTTTACGTCAGGATTAAACGTAAAGAAATGTTAATCTCTAAGGGGGCTTGGGGCTGATCACAGCATTCCTGATTTTTTCCAGGCATTCTGATTCTACAAAGCTGTAAAGAGTTAAAATATGCAAGAATCTGCTATTCGGGAGGAGGGGGGGGAACTTTTTTTCTTGGAAATTAATTTTATTACGAAGGGGTATTTTGTTTTTAAAATCGTAATAGCATCCAGGTAGACTGTAGTTTCCATCTCTCTTTGCTTTTAGACCGCTAAGTAAATTGCATCCAGTATAGCCAAAATAGACCCCTCTTGTTCGATGCAGTGTGTTCCTTGGGCTGGAGACGAGCTGCCCCTTCCCCATCGGTGCCGGCAGCCCACGGCAGAGCCCCCGCTCGCCCCCGGCCCCACATTACTCTTTAAAGCCAGATGACCAACTCCCGTCCTTCTGGTACTGCAAAACGGTGGCGTAAATTCCCCCAGTGACACCAAACGCGGATTTTTTTTGCATTTTATCTTTTTAAGTCCTGCCTTGGATGGATGTCACATCCTGCCTCTGGTTTTTAAACCGTCCCGTCTCTCTCCCGTGTCCTTTTGCTAACCTCCTCGCCGCTGGGGAAGCCAGGAGCTCGGCCAGGGCTACGGGAGCCCTCGGCGATGCCCGGGGGGCTCTGGGGGGGGCTTCCTTCAGCTTTTGCCAGCCCCGGGGCTCGGCGTCGGTGCTGCGGTGACACTCGGGTCCCTCGTTTGGTGGCCAGGTGTATTACCAGCGGGCTGGTGTGAAACTGCAGTTTGGATGGCACGTAAGAACGTCGCGGGGAGCATTCGAGGCAAAGGCAGAGTTTAATAAATACACTTAATCATTTATGTTTTGACCTTAACCCAGACTCGTACTCAGACACAGAAAGCGGAGAGTTGAAAACGTACTTTGTCGAGGCTCCTTTGGCTGCTGCAGTGGTAAAACAGGGCAGCCTTGCTCTGAGGAAAGGCAGATCCTTCAGAAAGGAGAGTAAAAGGTCAGAACTAATCCAAAAGGACAAGCAGTGTATGTCTGTGTGTATATTGGGTTTCACATATGAAATCCAGTCATGATAAATCTGATGGCTTTAGAAACATCTACTTTGATTAATGAAAACATAGTTCCCATAGACCATGGGTTTCATACTTCAAAGTTCTCCTGGATTTAGGACCTTAGGTTTTGCTTATTCATATAACATGCAGGAAACTATTTTTAAATGAATAAGGGAGTTTAAAAAAAAAAAAAGGCCAATGTTTCAACATCGGTGGTACAGATAGACTGGATAATAAGGAGCAAAATTAACAAACAACAGACATTTTATTATGCATTTTACAATAATGTTTACATTCTTTCTCCTATATTTGTTTTTCCTTGAGAAGATTTATGTATTTATAAAAATATCTCGCTGCTCCAGCTCTGAAAATCGCAGCCTCGCTCACATTTGAAAGCCTTCAGGATGGCTGCGATGCTGGCTGTGTTCCTAATCATCCCAAAGGCTTCTCCTGCGCCCGCCGTTAACCCCTTGCGCAGCACTGGAGCGCACAGCGCTTGTCGGGGTGGCGGGGAGGAGGAGGAGGAGGAGGAGGAGGGCCAGGTGGTCCCCGAGGACCTGCCGAGCTCGCAGCGCAGCGCCGCTGTCATCCTGAACGTGGCCACCCAGCGCCTTGGCCGGTGTCCCCGGCTGGGCAGCGGGAGCACGTGGCCACTGCCGCATCGGACGTGGGCGATGGCTGGGCAACCTCCTGCCCAGCCACCCGCCTTCGTCCCCGCAGAGCCGCTGGGCACGGGGGCTCCCGGGGCCACCCCGCTCCCGGCAGCTGCGTGTTTGCTTAAAACTCATTTAGAAATAATGACAGAGGAGTAACCAGTGCTTTTGTTTACGAGTCTGTAGCGCGTAAGGGATCCTGTAGGGATGCAGGGACCTCTCAGCCTCGCTTAGCCAAAAGTTCAAAGGGATTTGAAAGTGTTCGTTGCCTGTGGGACTGGGCACCCCGACTGAAGTCTCCATTAATTAAACGCACTCACAGGATACAGAGCTGGTGAGTAATGTCCTGTTTATAGCAGAACTGTGAGCGATTCTGGAAAAAAAGAAACTCCGTGGGAGGGAAGAGGACAGGGAGCGAGAGTTACTCGCGAAGGCTGTAGCTCCTGCCGTCGTTTCCAAACGTCGTAATTAACGCTCACGCCTTGATTCAGCAGCCGTACGCGGAGGCGAGGTGTTGTAAAGTCTGTCGCACGTTAGGTTGACGTGCACACGCCGTGGGAGAGGATCGGCAGCACGTGCCGCCCAGCACGGGCATGGGTTCAACAGCCAGATACGGGGCAGGTCGGGGAGATGCCAGTAAGGCGTTCGCACAGGTCCCCCTCCACGTCCTGAGAGCTGCTCTGCTTTGCGGCGTTCCCCCTGGAGTAACGAGGTTATGGCGTGGAAGTGAATTGGCAAAGCCTGTAGGAAAGTTCAACCATTAATATTTAAACGGAGTATGTTACAATTTGACTCACTACTTTGGGCAAGGAGTTTCCATGCGCTGGTTCCTCACACGCCCATGGGGGGGGTTCTCGCTCCCGGCCGAGGCTTTTCTGGGCAGCGCCGTCACGCTCCCGTTACCGGCGCCTGCGGTGCCGAGCGGGTCGGGACTCCCTTCAAAGTCCACTCCTGCTCCTGAAGGCGACAGAAGAGGCAGGGGCTTGGTGATGGGCAGCCCCTCCTCTCCCTCCGAGACCCTCCTGGTCGCGTCCCAGGGTCTGCCGTCCCCGGGGGTCGTACCACCACCCCTTTCCGTGAGAAGGATGCATCTTTTATCGGTTAAAATTGGCAGGTCATTTCCTCTCCTATTTACTCTGTTATTTTTGCTCACACGTATGTTGCAATATGCAAGGTGAGGCTCAAAACTGTCAAGCTCTTTAATAGAACCATTACTGTATTTTTGGAGAACGTACTCTTTTTGATTTACTGTTCCTTAGAAGACAGGAAATGGAGCTACTTGATTTCATATTTTAAACAAAGCCGTCCAGAGGTTTAATGAAAAAAATTTCCCCTGGCTTTCGAATTAAAGGGCTATGGTGAAAGATTTAGCTTAGCTATTTTGACTTAGAAAAATAACACACTAGAAGCATTAAAATATTTTGTAAAAATACTTTTTACTACTGGATTTTTCAGAGAAGAAAACACACTTCTCTGTTTTTCTCGGTCTTGGTCAGTAGGACTAACTGTGACGTGAAAGGACGTTTCCAAGGTTGGGAATTTTTTTTTTTTTCCCCTTCTCTAGAATTTATTTTCCTTTTATATTAAAAGCCTTGAAACAATTGCAATGCAAAAGACAAATCCTGTGCTTCTAAGCAGGGTAATTTGGTATGAGGAATAACAGAAGCCTTTGCCATTAATAAAATGCGCGAAACATTAAGCAGAAGGACGGGGGGCCTGATTCTGCTCCGTCCAGCGGCGGCGGGAGGAAAAGGCAGTTCTTGTCGGGAGGCAAATGTCAGTGAAGGACAGAAATGGGAGATCCCTATCAGGAGAAAATTAAAGTTTTAATAGGAAAATCCTGCACGTAGGGGAGAATTAGCTTGGAATGTTTGGGGCAGTGTAATGCCAAACGCGCTGGAGCTGCAAAACAAAGCACTTTCGACCTAGTTGTTCAAGCCAAGGTTTCTGCTCGTTCTGTTTGGTTTGGTTTGGGGTTGTTTCGTATTTGTAGTGCAGGGGATGTGGGATGGTGCCCCACATGGTACAAAGGAGGCTGATGGTCTTAATTTCCACCCGGTTTCATCTTCAGTAAATAAGGGGAGAACTAAACCTTCTGCCTGCTTGAAAGCACTGCGCGGTAGGATGAAATATTGACAATGATTTTAAGTCAATGGGATTTTTTTTCAGTGATTTAATGAGTTTTCACCGGGATTTCACTAGTAATTGCTTGGCTAAAATAATACCTAATTTGCTTCTTTCTGGAGCAGTTTCGAAATGAATTGCTCCTGGTGGGTGGAACCTGTTCGGCCGTCGGAGCTGTGGCGGCTCTGGGGGCCAGGAGAAAGGCTGGGCTTCACACGTCCCGGGCTGATATTGGTGGCTGTCAGTGGGATTTCAGCGGTTTGTCAGGAGAGGCACGGGGTGACGCCTGCCTTCTCTCAACCCCTCAGTAATCCCTTGAATCAGCAGGAGCTTTCTCAGCCGCGCTGGTTCTGCAGTTACATTCCGGCTGCGGGTTTGGGGGATTTTGAGAGCGGGACGCTCCGCCGAGGTTTATTTGTAAACTCCTCTCTGGCCGACGATGGGGAATTCGATACGTTATCAACCGAGATACTAGGATTGAAAAGGGGAGAGCAAGGCAGCCAGAAAGAGATTACAATTTAATAAATAGCAGAGATACAGCTAGCTGCTATCAGTGTAAGTTTAATGCCATTAGCTCGCTTGCCGTTGGTAGGGATGTACGTAGGACAAAGCACCCAAAGGCTCCTGGGGAGCAACCAGCCCATCTGCCGTTTCACGCACTGCACAGGAAGAATCTTCCAAGGTGTCAAAATACCCAGGACTTAATTCTGCCTTGAAAAAATTATTTTACTGTGATACATTTGCTGTCTGCTGATGTAATGGCAAGAAGAAAAGGAAGGCCCGTGACGATCGGTCTTGTTTTTCCTGAAACAGCTTTGTTTTACGACAAAGAGGCACAAAGCCAGGACTTTTTGGTAGGAGAGGACCTGCCTGTTCAAGCAAGGTCCCATTTCCTACCCCCACATCTTGAGGAACCTCAGTTGCACATCTTGCGTGTTCGGCTTTCCGTGGAACCCGTTTTATCGATGCATATATTGAAATAAGGAGGAATTTGCGGACTCCACTGCAACACCGGGCAGCCGACGGCGCCCAGACCTCCTCTGCCCCGTTACTCACGGGCCGAGCGATCCCCCGCGGGGCACCGTGGTGGCTGGTGAATCATAGCTGGATGCCTGGACGTGAATCACATTGCCAGATGTGAGCTCCTAACATGGAAAAGGAGTGAAAAGGGAGGAAAGATAAAACTAGAGCTTCACCAGCCTTGCAGGTTTTTTTACAAGAAAACTTTCTGTGCAGTTAATCCCTCTAACCTGCATTTACATTAACACTTGCAACCTCACACGTTGCTGCTAAGAAGTTTTGGCAGCTCTTGGCCCTGATTGCAGGGGTAACGCTGCACTTGTCTCCTTTGCTCTCACTCAAGTGTCTCAGGAGCCAGAGCCCGGCGCTCTATGGAGTTTTTCCCTGTACGCATGCAGGCATCTTGGCAGAGCTTCAAAAGCCATTTGCCTTATTATTCATATGTCTGCTTATAGGAGCAGAAATGCTCCCATTTCTCACTTTCAGAATAAAAGCAGACACTAGTAAAGAAGAGATTTCTCATCTCTGGCACAACCCTGCAAACCTGCGGGAGTTCATCATCTCCCCGCTGCCGCCCTGGGGTTTTGGGATGCAGGTTTAAAAGCCCCCCGGTAGCTCCGCGGGTACGTGAACAGCCCCATCGAAAACAACTGGAATGGCTGGGGTCTCGGAGCGTACGCGGAGCGGGGCTCGCAGGGTCGTGTGAAACCCCAGAAGGATGAATGGGGGGCAAAAAAAAAAAAGAAGCTTCAAAAAGAGATCAAATTTTGCTTTTCCTCCTGCAGTTAGGACAGCTGACAACATGGAAATGTTGCAGAGACTTAAACATCATTGAAATTACTTCGCCTCCTCACTGCATTTTCTCAAACAAGCTTCAAGAACCCTTGCTTTAAAACAAATTAGTAGACTGGAGTAACCTTATAAATCCAAAGACCCATTAAAAAGTTGAAATATTTGGTCATTCCCCCTCTCGCTTTAAACTGGGATTCATCCAGAGTTCAAGTGCATGTATCACATAAGAGCCACAGTCCCATTTTGTAGAGGTCCATTTTAGTGTTGATGGTTTTCTAGTGCCAGGAATCTACTCTGCAGCCAGGCAGGGAGATAAATCAAAGTTGTGCGCGCCGATGAAATTCAGGAGCCAGAAGTCACCATTGCAGCCCATATAAATCCCTGAATGCCAGCCCCGGTGCTTTTGTCCATGCCATTAGAGTTCAAAATTATCTGCCCCTCTTTGCTGATGTATGGATTAACCGGCCGCCCGAGTGTTTACTAACGGTTATCACCCGGTACTTTGGACGTTATCAGAGGAAGGGACGCCTGCCGCGGGGCTTGGTCTCTCACCCTTTCTATTACCACCTGTCAGTGGCGGGGAGTGTGCTGTGAAGCTGTACAGTCACAGACTACAAGTGTAGATAGTTTCTGACGGCTGATCAAAGGGGAAAACCAAAGGCCTGATAACAAGGACGTGTTTCATGTACTTTTAACTTTGAGAAACATTGGCATTTGCATTTTTTCCCCTCGGTAGGCTGGCAGAAACCAGGCACAATAAATGCTGCATATTCAGTTACCTAATAGTTGAGTAAATGGTATGTGCTTGAAGCAACAAAGCATAACTGTAATCTTGTTCCAAGTGGGAATGATTTAAGGAAGCCTTCGCAGAAGACTTGCTGTATAATAAAGTAGAATAATTTTAATTTGTACTTTGAAGTGATCTTGAATTCGGAATCTAATCTTTGCATTCAGCAGAACATCACACGCTGCTGTGAATGAGGTAATAACTGCAAGTTAAGGAATTATTTTAAGTATCTTTTGTAGGTACGTGCGCTCCGTCACAATAGCCAGCATCTTCAGTAACGCGCTGCTGCTGAAAGAGTCTCTGTTACCTCATGTTTGACCTAAAATTTCACAGTGCCGGAATGGAGAAAATCCACAGATATCCCAGACTGAAAGAAGGGCTTGCTTTTTTCCTTCAGTAGACTTACTTCAAGCCCAAGGCAGAAAGCAAGCCGTCCTTTCCTCATCAGAGTATCGCACTGTTGCGCTTTTCTGCTCAAGAGAAAGAAAGGGATTTTAGCTAAGATTTGCGCCCGTTAGCAAAGACAAAATGACTCAACTGTTTCCGTTGCCCGAGATGAGAAGGGGGAAGGGTGCGCAACAGCAGCCCAGTGAAAGACAGATCAACTTTAAAAATAATTTCTAGTTGTCTAACATGTGCTTAATAACATACATGCAGTTTTTTAACGTTACATGTCATTTCCCTCAGTGTCGTTATGCTGATTTCCTGGCTCTCACTAGTGTGAGGCCAGAATCAGGTCTGTATTTTTAAATTTAACCTTTTTGCTTACAGCTGCTTGGTCCAAGCTGTTCAGTACTTGGGGCTCTGCTTGCTCCTGCCGTGCCGTTAACACCAACATTTTAACTAATGTGCTAGAACTAGCTTTCCAGGAACTCAAAATTCAAGGGTTTCTTTTTTTCCAATGCAATAAGTAACATGTATGGAAGTAGCTTGGTCCCAGGGTCTCCCAAACATCTGCCTGTTGTTTGTTGAAGGTGCCTTCGACCGGAGCGTGACCTTGCTGGAGGTGTGCGGGAGCTGGCCCGAGAACTTCGGTCTCCGCCACATGTCTTCCATGGAGCACACTGAAGAGGGTCTTCGGGAGCGCCTGGCCGATGCGATGTGTGAATCCCCCAGCAGGGACATAGTGGGATCAGGAACAGGTACAAAGAAGAGGTGTGATCAGAGATCACGTACATCTCACCCAATGGTGATTTTTATTTTTCTTTTTAAATTTTGCTTTTCCTTTTCTCTGCTCGCTGCCTCTCTGATGAATTAACTCTTATGGGGATCTCAGTGTGAGAGAAGTCATTTATACAAAGAGAATAGCAGTAGATCACGTAAACATAGAAGCCTAGAGTACCTTGAAGCCAAATTCTGGGGCTTGAGGCTTCCTTACCGTGTAGCTGTGACGAGGGCTGTCCTCCCTCCCCTGCCAGCTCGGGGGCATCCCAGTTTCCCTGCAGATTGCTGCCCTTGCCCACCCTGCTCCAAACCATGTCATAATCACACCACCCTCATTTTGTGTCCTGAATAGAGCCACCGCGAAGCGCTGGTTCTGTAATCCAAATTAATCCATCTTCATCAGTGTCCATTATATAGATAAATTATATCATCTGTTTAAGTAAATGGAACGGCACGTCAGAGATTATGCTGCTCACAAGGGGCCCGATGGTAGGAGGTGCTTAGAAATGTTAAAGCGCAGCTATTGCGGTTTTATTGTCTCCATTCATTTTTAGTTGTTTTAAAAAAGGTCCTCTAGCAAAAGGACTAGGCCCATCTTTGATCCATGCACCATTTGCGTTGTGACCAGCAGCTAATAGTAACGGTGGCTTCTAGCAGCAGCTGCCAGCTTGCGTGTCACTCTTCTGGAAGGCTGCCTGGGAAGGAGAAAGGGGAGAAGCTCTAGCAGAAACGTAGGGATGCACCAACCTATGGCCGTCACGGAAAGGCTGCGCAGAGCAGAAGCTGCCTCTTCCTTTGGCTGTTGCCCTCACGTATTGCTCGTCCCCCTGCTCTGCAGGTGGCACCTTACTGAGCACGTAGCCCACGGCAGGTCACCAAACTGCTGCCACCTCCCACAGCCAGGAGGAGGCGGCTGCAGAGGAGCAGAACTGAAGCCCTTGTATGTAGGTGCAGATAGCGGTAACCAAGCTGCTGAGTGGTGCAGGAGCACCTTCATAGCCCAGCTTGTCACCTTTCAGACTCTCTTTCCTCTGATTTCCATCTTGAAAATGATGGAGTCGAGGGATTGTTTAAGATTTGGTACTCTCTACTACCAGAGAGAGTTGGTTGAACTCTAAGTGTGGGTCTCAGTTTCAGAGCTGGTGCAAATTCTCACCAGCTTGCTGCCTTGGATGAGGGGCTTAACATGTCCATGACTCCAGGGCTCCATCACTGCAATGAGGATAGAGATGCCTCACGTTGCTGGTGTGGAGTTTCATCAGCTCATGTCCGTAAAGGGCTGTGAAGGTAGAAAAACAGGCTGTGAAAACGGACAAAGGCACGTATTTCATCACTTATTGACCCATACTGTGATCAGAGTGAACTTTGGGATGGTACCCACTTCCGATAACGGGTCAGCTCCCCTCAGGCTGTGTACGTCAGGGGAAAGGTGAGGGGAATACCCTCTCTGAAAGCCAAAGTCACCTAGATGTGTCAAGTTAAGGCGACTGGCTGCCCCGGAATTTTGAAATTGTTTTATATTGTAAAACCAGAACTTTGTCAGAGACAGAGGTCTATATTTTTCTTCCATTTCCACCAAACCCAGCTGAGAGCAGTGGGTGCCAACTTCTTTGGCATAAGATTGGGCTTACAGTGCTGCAGTTGTAAAGACAGAGAGGGACTATTGATAGAGGTGCCATCACTCAGAAAATTCATCCAAAGAGATTTCCCCCTGCTTTTACTCCAGGCACATAAATCTTCATAACAAGCGTAAGACAGATGCCATCTCAAAGCCGAAAATGTAAGTGGCAATAGGGAGAAACATGAGCATTGACCCACCTCACCCCATCCCACTCCCCTCCTCTCGCTGTCGTTACACTCTGTGCTTTCCTGCCTGTCGTGGGATCCTCTCTACCACTAACATACTTTATTCTCAGGATTTGGGCATGTGGTGACTCAGTGCGGCAGAGAAAACCTAGTGATAAGGCTGTGAACTCCCGTGCCCTTTCCACTTCCATCCCCCAACGGCTCTTGAGCTCTTCTTACCAGATGGCTATAAAAAGTTCTCCCCTGCTTAGGTGAGACCTGGAAAACTGCGCTTGCCGAGGGAGCGGAGTAGTGCTGGCTGCCCCGGGCATGGCTGCGCTGGCGGCAGGCTGCCTGCCCGCCGTTTGCCAAGCGGTGGGGCACGCGGAAGCGCCAGCGTCTGTCTGCTCGTTAATAAATGGGGAAAGATGAGTTTGGAGGTGCATCACCCTTGCTTCAAAAGAGAGGTGTCTCTGTTGGCTCGTAGCAAGTAGGGTAGTTTTCACTTCCCCCCAGACCACTCGCAGCTTGACAAACCTAGGCTTGAACTGAATTATCTTTGAAAAACATTCCGTTTTCTTCCTTGGATGCTCTGCCGCCCACTCACGCTCACCTCAATGAAACGATGGCAAGGAGTTCAGCAGGGAAGGGCACTGAAAATTTGCTTGTTGGTAGTTGATTTATACATTGGTACTGGTTCTAAAGACAGCGTGGGTATTTCTGCATTGGACTAAAAATTATCAAAGTTATAAACCCCTTTCTAATAATCTTAAAATTACTTATTTTAACTTATGCATGCCTTTATGTTATGCATGCCTTTAGCCCCTCTTTGTGCTGCTTGGATTCTCTTCAGTCCTTAAATACACATTCTAGAGATTGAACGAAGCTTGCTAAATCTTACTCGAACTGAAACATGAATTAATGAAAATCTCTAACTCGGAGTGTGAAGATACGTGCGTGTGCAGTTCTCGTGTCCACGGCATGGACAAAGACAAAATGGGCAATAGGGTGGACAGGGCGACTTTATCAAGTGCTCAACTGGTCCTGACATGCACTTAATGGCAAGAGATAAAATAGATTCTTTTAATGCCTTAACAGTTAGGACATAGCTGACACGTAGATTTATATAGTAATCAGGGCTGATATGCTGCAGTAGTGCGGAGGAAACGCATGTTCGTGGTACACAGACCACTTTGGGGAGCAGATATTCGCAGTGTCTTTATTTCTTACCTACCCCGCTGCACTGCGAATGACGCGGGGTTGGCCATGCCTCACTGGCTCGGTGGCCCTGGCTACACAGAAATGACCCGAAGATTGGTTACGCAGGAAACATCAAACTGGAGGATGCAAAACCACGAAGAATAATCTGGCATTTGCAAGGAAGGGGAATTAGATGGCCCGACAGGTCTTTTCCATCTCTGACTCCAACTAGTTGCCAAGGGCTGTCGGACTGTGGATGGGAGAAGAACCAGGTCTGGAAAATGACCCCCCAAAAGTCTACTTTCCTTGTGACCTAAATGATAACTCCAGTCATGCAGCTAGTTGACTTGATTGGGAAACCAGCTTTTCTTCTTGTTATCCAATTATCCAGACGACCCATGTCTATCTTAAGTGGAGTCTGCTGTACATAAGCTGTCAGCCTAGATACACATTTAATTCCAAAGAAGGCATAAATTGGCAAAGATGCAAAAAGATGGTTTTGCTGTTTCAGTTTCTGTCAAGCTCTCACTGAAAAAAAAAAAAGTAAAATAAGGTCTACTCAAAATGTTAGTGGTCAGTGACCTCTTTTGCTTGCAAAGCTTTGTTTTCAAGCAGCTGAAATATTTACATTTGCAGTATAGTTTCTGAGTATGTGCTGGAGCTTCACATTGCGTTCTCAAAAAAAAAAAAAAAAAAAAAAAAAAAGCTAATATTGTGATTTATGAAACTGTGCTTCCAGGAGACAAATCTCTCTGACAATATTCCACTCAGGCTGGACATGCAGAAATTGCCAGCTCAGGCTAGAAATCTTTCCCTCCAAAAATACTGTAATCAGTAAATCCTCTGATTTATGTATTCCTTCAACAAGTACGTTTCTTAAGCCTTCAGATGCATTTTTGGTCATTTCTAGGCATAATATTGAAAATTAGCCTGTAGTAGAGGAGCAAGCCTTTACAGCCTGAGCGACAGGATGTTTCCTGAAGTGGATCTGGGAAGACTCTTCCCATTGCTGTCCCCTGTTCCGGTGCCGTGGGGGTTAACTGCCCTGACGCCCAGGAGACAGATTCCCCTTGCGCTCTCTGCTGTCCCCCCCAGGCTGAGGGTGCATCCTTAGGGTGATGCCGATGTGGGTTCCTCCTGCAGAGGTACAGCATGGTCTGTGTGCATCCCAGGGACCCAAATCCATTAGGTCCCCGCTCACGTCCACTTAAGAGGTAGGCTGGCCTGGAGGAAAACCCGTGGATCTGTCAGTCAGTCCCAGAAGGGAGTTCCGAACTCCAGGAGAGCGGCGGCGAGCATCAAACGGTGCGGCGCTGCATCTGCAGCACCAGGGTGAAAGGTTTGGCTGGATGTTAAATCCAGGCACAGCTTCAGGCTCAGCTTTCGCGGGATTTGCCAAATCAAAACCCGTTCTCTACATTTTCTCGGGTTCGTTACTGTAAAGCACATCGCACGGTGACAGGAGGGTAGATTTATTCTTTAGGAGACTAACACAGCCGGCAGGTTTCCAAGGGAGGGTTGTCAATATATAAAATAAATGGGTATGCATCACTGCTCAGGGTATTTTGTCAGGACAGGCAATACAGCAAACTTCCTTTAGGGACAGATGTGCTGCTGCCGCTGTCAGACCCCTGGTTTTTCCACCAGGAAGAGCCGCCGGAGCCTGGGCAGCTGTGGAGATGCAGGATGGGGCTGACTGCGTTTGCAGCGTGCGATTCCAGTCCATGCCCGTCTGCTGCGTCCTCTCTGTTACAATTTGTTTGGCTGCCTGCATGTTGTACTGATATTCATATCTAATTTATTTTGACAAAGCATACCCAAATCGACATTGCTGCAGCGTTTTACAAGTGGTGGAACTGTTCTGTGGACACACAAAAGTAGAATTGCTTTTTGTGGGCATGTATCCTGTTTGTTTTTTTTTTAATTCAGCATGAAATCCTGTACCCTATGATGGCTCAGTTTACACTGCAGCTTACAGAGCAAAATAACTTTTTTCTCTATCTGTCCTGTCTCAGGAACACATATGAACTTGCAGTAAGAGCCTGCAGAGCACCCCCCAAATTTTGCATCTCAGAAGCAGGGCTATAGGCATGAATAGGGAAGGATGTGAGTATGGCACCATCATGGTCAATACAACCCGCGAGGTTTGAAGGATTTAAAGCGAGGTGTTTAAAGCCCATTTTAAAGTTTCAGTTAAAAAAAAAAAAAAAAAAAAATAAAGTAGGTATGGTTCATTTTCTTCCAAAACTCCTGCAAAACTCCCAGCCTGTCAGCTACCACCTGCAGAAAGCCGGTGGCACAGCGGTGAGGAGCAAACACTGCAGGGCGCCCTGCGCCTGGCCCTCGGAAGAAACTGTCTGGATTCCTTCCAGAGTTCATGAACAAACTCATAATGCGATGAAGGAAGCTCATATGTTGAAGCAAACTCTTTAACCTGATTAATGGGATGTAAGTAAGTGGAGCTAATTAAACGGGCTGTTAGGGAATAGCCCGTACGGAACCCTGGACTCGGCGCTCAGGGCGGTTGGGATGCTGGTGCCCAGCTGAAAGCGTGTGGTTACACTGGCCTGAACCCACCCCGCGTCTTGACACCTTTGAGCTCTGCAGGGGAACGTTTTTGAAATCTTCCTGTGAAGCCTGTGGTTAGAGAAGTGAAGTCGCAGGCTTTCTGGCGTGCCTGGCCGAGGGGGGAAGCGTGAGAGTGAGCCGCTGCCCTCTGCTCCCGGGCGAGGAGCATCCTTCCTGGGTTTTTTCCAAAAGAGGAAATGTCTGTGGTCACAAGCTGTGTTCAGAGATGAGCAGCCACCTGGGCGTAGAGGTACTTGTCCACTGAATTTCAGGAATAGGATTAGCCCTGCCTAGAGTCAGAGCTTCGGTCAGTACCTTTGCATCCCTTCCTCCCTTCCCTCTTTCTTTCCTTCCTTTTCCTTTTAATTTTTCCAAGACAATTTTTCCCTTCCCTCTCCTCAGTTGGTCTTATCCCTAACTTGGGCATGGGATGTAGGAACACACAACAATTGATTTTCTCTCTGAAGAGCACTTCTGCAAGGAGATTTCTGCATAGGTTCAATGCAAAATGGGCTTGGGCAGCAAACACGCTGGCGTATCAAATAACGTTGATGCTAAAAGCAGCCTTTGAACTTTCAGAATGTTCATCCCAGGGTCAGAGATTAAATTACCCCCCTCAAATAAGTCTAAGAGCTCAACGCAGTTCTTCCTCCAAAAGGTTTATTTGACTGAGACTCTTTTTAAAAGAAATGACAGTTCAGGGCTCTTCAGGAGCCACCATTTTTGAAGCGCTGGATGATAGAAGAGCAGCATTTGCGTTGCACACATTTTAACATTGTTTTATGAGTTATTTCTCGCGTGCAACACGCAGCAGCAGCGCAGCTGCCCCGTGCAGGACATGCAGCGCTTCAGCACGGGCTTCTCGTCCTCTCCTGCCCGTGCCGGTGTCCCAGGCGCAGCCCCGTCCCGCAGCCCTCCCAGGGCCACCAAGGGCATCTTCAACTTCCCAACCACTTCCCACGTCTCCAAATCCAGCTCACCAGCAGCCCCGGGAATTTTTTAGTGGATTTTCTTCCAGATCTACATTATTTAGGGGGGGGCGGGGGGAAAGAATGCTGATAGCACAAATGTTTCTGGTGTGAATTTAGGTTCATAGAACCTGTTTGTAGAAAAAGTCTGCTGATGTTTCCGAAGTGAGCGCTGATGCCATGAGACAGCTCTGACTTTCTGCCGTTTGATACCAAGTTGATCAACTGCATTTGCTTATTGTCAATTGTGGTGTGGGGAAATTCCTTTTCTTTTTCTTACTATTAAATCAAGGCATTTTTTAAGAAATATTTTATTTTTGATACAGACACAGCCGGTGAAGTAGCAGTAAAAAACATCACCACAAAGAGGCACATGGCTTTGAAATGTTTTGGTATGTAACATAACTGTATTGTTATCAGGTCTTAACTTTTGCACAAAGAATATTTCTCCTTGTTCTAAAAGCAAACCCTCTGTCAGCTTTCAAAGGGTTACGTACATAACGTGGTCGTAGGGGAACAAAACAAAAAATATCTTAGTGTCTCAAATCCTTTCACAAATAACATTGTTCTATTTCTCTCCTTAAACGAACAAGAGTTTCTTTGATTTTTTTTTTTTTTTAAGTCAAATTTAGGATTCTGCTGTTCAGAGCAGAGAGGTCACAAGGCCCTAATGTATTTAGCATTGACTGCCCTCTCTTGTAGTGCGTCTATTAGTCAGTAATTTGATTTGTACCTATTCATTTGCAGTCCCTGCAGGAGCTCTGAGCTGGCCCCAAGTATAATTGGTGCTGTCTCTATTTTTACATCATTAGATTAGCCCCGACTCCTGGCCACTTGTTGTCTGCGCTTGTCTGTCCATTTATACAACCTAATGTAACACAAAATTCATTACTGATCACATTACTTTCAACTCTGAAGCCAGCTTTGTGATAAACATTTTGTTAACCCTTTCTTGCCAGCACACAGACCTGGGGGATAAATGCACTTTCCCTTTGCAGAAAAATCAATATCATAATAAAACAAAGTGCAGTCACATTTCTAGATTTGTCATTCCTCCTGGAGAAAGAAATGGGGAGAAACATATATGAGATGACTAAATGATGTCTGCATCCAGGCATCTCACGCTGCTGTATACGAAATGAGCTCAGCGGTGTCCTTTCTACTACAGTATGAAGAAGTGACACAAGATAGGGCCAGCACTCAATTTAAAACTTAATTTCTTACTCGTTGTTCTGCAAGTGTTTTAGCTCTTCTGTGCAGGCTGTAATCGGGTTACGACATTATTGGAACTGGGCATTTTTCTTCCAGTGCTTTGTCTCAAAGTAGTTAACAGAGAAACAATTCCCTTTCTCCTTAGAGATTTGTTATTGCATTGGGGTTTGTTTTGGTTTGCTTTGGTTTGTGGTTTTTCTTGCTAATGATTAGGCAAATTAATTTTCCTACTGCAATACTCCAGTATTTCGCAGGAAAACGTAAAGCTCCGCTCTGTCTAGCTTGGCTTTGCTCACATTTGACCGTTTTGCTGAGCACCTCCTAAAGCATTAAGCTTTTTTTGCATCACCGAGGCTTCTGCTATTGATTTCAAGGGGACCAAGAGGAGAGCGCCACGGTAGGTCTTCGTTTGGGCCTGATTCTGCCAAGGGCTGAGCATCCTTCCAGCTCCGTTTGCAGCGTCGTGCCTGCGAGGTGATGCTTGCTAGGCAAAGAAATCTATTTTGGTGCACGCAAAAGCTGTTGGTTCTTAACAGTTTTCTAAATTCATCGTCTGTTTGTACAGCTTGGCTTGAAAATCTGTTATTTTGGGTTTTTCTAAATATTTAGGAACATTTCTCAGTGTTTATTAAATCTTGCCTTTAAAAGTCCGAGCTCTGAAGCCTGCCCCACACCAAGCGGTCCCGCACTGAGCAGGGTGCAGGAGACTAGGAGACTACAGGATTTTTCCATCTCTAGTTTCTATAATTACCCCGTTATTCCTTTTGCATGGTATTTTTATGTAGGATACGACTTAGGGCAAGCATATCTCTCTCTCAGTGAGTATAAGAGCCCTCGTCTCCCAGCATTTGAACCAGGACTGGTATTTTTACAGCTGTTTTGTGAGCCAAAACTTGTTGCAGCTGCTGAGGCGGTGGCAAAATAAAGACAAGACAGTTCCTTTCCCTCCTCCCCATCCCAGCAGCCCCAAGAGAGCCTTTCGGTGTTTTGCTGGTTTTTACAGGAGCGGTGTTAGGTGTGTGCAGCAAGGCTGGCACTTGCTCCTAATGCCTGGGGGGTGACACGAATCTCCTCCCAGCTCTGCCGCTGCCTTTGTCCCCCTCGGTCCCTGCTCCGGCTTTGCCGCCTGAGCACCGGGGAGGTCAGGGCATCCTGAAATCACTGTACAGCCTTACGTGACTCCTCTCGCCCTCACGTTAAGGACACGCCGCAGCTCAGGTCACGCCGTGGGCTCGGTGGCAGAAGGTGGGTGGCCAGGCAGACCACGTGCCCCCACCCCGTTCCCACCCTGGGGTCCCGCTGCTGGGGTTCGTTAGGCTGACACGCCGCTCCCGTCTCCGCTCGCCCTGCAGCGCGGATCTCCTGCGCCTCTTGCATTAACTCTTTGAAACTTCGAGCCTTTCGTTACCTCAAAACGACGTGCGGCCCATTTGCCGGCTCCCTTCCTGCCCATGCAGAGCATTAACATCACGCCAATGCCAAGGGCATCTGCCGTTCCCTGGATTGTGAAAGGGCGATGGCCAAAGTCGTGGTAGAGCTTTCCCGAACTGCATTGCCCTCACCAGGGGAGACGGGAGAGGAGGCTGGAGAATGGAAACCCATTTAGGCAATAAATTGTTAAGCAGTCGAACTGTTAAATGAACACTCTTATTAGAGAGATACGATGAAGTATGAGTCACCAAACAGCAAAATACACATTAACACAGGAAAAACCCCAGCAATGAACGGAAGGTCAAAAGCTAAAACAATTAAAATGTTCCAGTGTGAGCCAACCCTCTGGCCCTGTAGCTTTCAGTCCTCTCAGCCGCAGAGGCCCCTCTTCCGCCACGGCGTCTGCTCCTCACGCTTCGGCACCAGGAGGCACAAGTCCTGCGAGGGACTCCTGGAGTGCCACCTCCGCCAGCTCCAAGGGTCCTCTCCCGGCCGTTTGGATGCCGTATGGTTTCCTATCATCGCACTGTCGTCTGCGGCCCTGCCGTCGTCTCTCATCGCCCCCATGCATTTCGCTCACAGAATATCAGACAAATAGTAACCTGATTTTTCCGATAATCTAGCCTAGCTGTGGAGTGTAAGAATATCAGGGCTTGGGGCCGTATCCGTGCCTAACAGCGCTGCCGTTCGCTGTCTGATGCTCGTAGTGTGTCTAGTGGAGATGGCCAGGCGGAAAGCGGGACGGGGTGAGAGAGGGCAGGGGGAAAGGCAGAAAAAAACCCAAAGGGCATTTTAGCACGGGGAGCATTTCCCTGGTCAGTGGGGAGGGAGACTCCCTGGAGCGCATCCCGTGGGACCAGGCTGCCCCAGGAGGAAGCAGCGTTTGCAGCCGTGTCCCCAGCAATGCTGGGAACAGTTAGTTCTCCTTGAGGTATATATTGTAATTTGCGGTATGAAAAGATTAGCTTTCCTTCCATTCCTAGCCTGCTGTCTCCCCGCCATGGATAATATATAAAACAGTAGACTTTTATTCATTAACATTTATGGGAAAATGTTAATATTAAACTGTAAGTGAAAAGCCCTATCTTATTGAATTCTTCTGCTGTGTTATTGGGAGCCTAATTACATTTTGCATTTAAATAAAAACCAGATGACGTTCAGGACGGTCAGGCAAGCATTCTGTAAGTGAGAATTTATCTTGCGATCTGGGTAAACAATGTCTCATCATTTAACAGTTATTATAAATAATGGGTTTTTAAGCACTTTGCTGGGAGTTCATATTGGCTCCACACGGGTTGCACTAAGGGAGAGAGAATTTCAGTGACATCTTCCAGGCATCCGGTGAGGAGGAATCATATCCTGAGCTCGCTTCTCAAGCTGCAGCAGTTTTCATCCTCCTCTGTTTATTATTGCTCAATATTGTGTGCACAATCGGCTGACAAAAAAAAACCCTAAGAGTAAGAAAAATGACAGATCGGTTGGAAGCGTTTTGCAAATGGAGAGACCTTCCACGCTGCTGCCCCGCAGCAGTGGAGGGTGCTCAGGACCCCTGTGGAGGTTCGTGCAAGCGGTTGATACCTCTAAAGGCGTATTCTTTCTGGGAAAATGGGCTGTGTAGAAGTTGTGTCTTCACAAGGAATGGAAAAGGTGTTGAGACGACGCGTAAAGACAAAAAAGATCAGAAGCTGGCTGCTTTTTTCTGTGTTTCTGCTGGTGCCCTCTTAAATGACATCACTGGTAATTACATGCTTGGTAATGCATGAGTAAAACTTCTAAAAAATGTAAATAGCTTTTTCCCCACTTCTGTTGTTTATATTCTGCGTTTCATTCCTGTCGCTTCAGACGAGGTGGCGGTGCTTTTGTTGCTTGCTGCCTTTTAGTCTTCGCTCCGTGTTCCTCAGACATTAGCGAGAGCCTCTGAGATTTCTCCAAGGCATTTCCCGTCACGGGCAGGGAGCAGCTTCCCCGCAGTCTGTCCCGCATCCCGGGGAGGGAGGAATTAGTTTCCCATGCAGGCCAGAAATAGGTGGTAAGGGGGATGAATTTTTTTAAACAACTATTCGCTGTCATGAAAAGACGAAGAATTTGGCAGTGCCTAATGCTGGCTGGTGGCGTGTCACCTCCTGACACGCCAGGAAGCCACCCTCCCTGTAAAATGGCTGTTCCGGGACATAAACTGTTTACTGCCTTTTTCTATGAGAGGCATTTTATCCCATTTTCCAAGAAGACCCCCACAGCTAAAATACCATCGTTGTTTATTTATTTATTTTTGGTATTTATTTGTTACTTCCTTGGTCAGCAACTTTTCGTAGTATCTACCCAATACATGAACTCTGTGTTTACACCAAAAGCTGATGGTGTTGTGAAAGACCAAGGGTCAGTATCACTTCTCCAACTGTTTCCAAAGATGTTTTTCTGGGAAGGCCACAGGCAGGAAGGTGCCGGCAGGGTCAGCAGCCAGGACCTGCCCTGTTCCCTCCGCTCCGGCTGGGTGGGAGCGAGGAGCTGGGGATGGGGAACGCCTGCAGAACCCTGGTCGAGGTGAGCGGGATGGAAACGCTGGCGATTCCCTAGGAGGATACAGTCGGCAACGTGCCGGGGAATCCAGCCATGCGATGTGCTGCGGAGGGATGCTCCCATGGATTGCTGTGCCCATCCTCTCCTAAGGAGGAGTACAGCATTCCCAAGCCTGGCATCTCCCGGCTGTTCCCAAGATCACTGTGCCCATGCCTCCCTGAGCAGCTATTCCCGTCACTCAGGCCAGGCTGTCAGGTGGAAATGACGTTTGGAGGCGTTAATCAAAAGACAAACGAGCCTAGCAGCCTTCCTCCCTCGTCTGCCGCCGCGAGGAGGCAGTGGGTAGAGGGATCGCACAGGGACAGATCCCTGACCTGAAATCTGGGCGTGCTTTTTTCAGTTCACTCAGGGCTACTTTTATCTGTAGCCTTTAAAAACAAAACAAAAAATCCTTAGATTCTATGGTGCCAGTATTGTGTTGTCTCTTCGGTTTATCTTTTGGAAATGTGGCCCGTCGGAACGTGAGCGAGAAGTCTGCAAAAGAACATGCCGTGAGGAGCAGGTAGTTATATTAACTTCACTGCCAGATGCCCAAGTACGAGGCAGATTCTGCACAGCTTGAGATGATTTAAATTGCCTTTTATGTGGGACGTGGCCAGAGGAATGCCTTGGTTTGCCATTAGGTCTTTTAGATTTCACACAAGAGTTCTCCACCGCGCGCTCGTCCACAGGCTGCGGCTCATTCGCACGTTTGACACCGCTTGTAAGAGCGTAACTAGAAAGGCAAAGTATATTAGAATCAATACTTGGAATAGTTTTTAAAACACGACTTTTAAGAAGTGAAAACGTCCAGTTGACTTTCTTTCGGCTGCCTTGTGGTTTCACGGGAGTGAATGCAAACGGCTGTGCTGAACAACTCCATTAACAAAGGGCCGAATTAAGCTTCGGATGTCGTTTTTATCAAGGCGCTTTCATATTGATGTCTAACCTCAGAATTTGGAGCTACATAAATAAGACAGAGTGTATTAAGAGCCCGAAGCAATCCTGCAAGAGAGCGAGCTCACAAGGTTGGCCTGTTGTTTTTCCAGGCTCCGTTAATACTCAATCTAGGTAGAGACGTGATTTTAAGAGTCCTACTGCAAGCTTTGAGTGCTTCATAAAATTAGGTCTGTGTTTAGAAAATTGGTCTGCTTGAAGCAGCAATGTCAACATAATCTTTAAAATAATTGCCTAAATAGAGCAAATAAGTTGCGTTTGGAACTAGGATTATTCGGATGGGTTTGGAGTTTCTCAGCGACACAAAAACCAGCGCAGGGGAAATGAAAGGAGGAGACCTCTGCTCCTTAGATCTCCACCTGAGCTTTTCAGATCTGAGAGCCTTGAACCGTTTAGATGAGCAGACAAAGCTGAGTCTGCGGTGACATCATTTTGTGAGCTTCAACGAAACTCTTCTGATTTGGACCAGCTGAGCATCTGCTCCCCCCAAACTTTTAACTTTTGCTTTGAATTGAACCCAAATTCCAGTCCGGTCTAGCTTCCTCCTCAGCATCAATCTGCACCGGAGAGACAGCCCAGAGCCTCTCAGTAGCTTTCCTCGCTCGCCCGAAAGGCCACTTCGTGTCAGAAGCACTAGAAGTTGTGCCAGAATTACTTTGCTTTGTAATATTAGACTTTTCAAATGAACTCGGCAATACATTTGTGTCAGAAGCACATAATGCACATATGCGGGATGCACCCAGAGGCGCACCCTGCGCACAGAAGTTGTCCTCCTCACCGACGGTTATTAAGGAGGCCCGATAATCCAGGTGGCATCTCGAGAGGGGAAAAAAATAGGTCGTAAGCCATGAAGGAAACTGCCTAAGTTTGGAGGGTCAGGCAAGTCTGAAATCCCCCATTCAGCGTAGCAGCAAGGGGCTGCCCAGCCCCTGACGTCATCACTGGATTTGTATTTTTGACCTTCGGGCAGTTTTTCCTTAGCCAGCATTTTTGCTGGGACTGTTGGGCTGAGCCCAGGGCAGTTGGAGGGACCCCCAGCCCTCCCCGAGCACCCCCAGGCTCATCCCACCGGTGCGCGGTGGCTTTGCTGCCTTTGAGCCCTGAGATCTCCAGTGGCTCCAGCTCTGGTGGGCAGGGGGATGTGTAGATCCACGCTTTGGCTCCAGACCTGCTCTGGATGGAAGTGTGATGGGTTTGGGAATAGGAGCGTCACCTCCAAAGCTTCTGAGCAAGATCCAAAGAGTCTGGAGGGTGTAGGACACAGGGCTGGTAGGTGTCGTGAGCACGCAGATTCCATTGACTTCGTATT
Source organism: Chionis minor (assembly GCA_013398295.1). Lineage (NCBI taxonomy): Eukaryota > Metazoa > Chordata > Aves > Charadriiformes > Chionidae > Chionis > Chionis minor. The sequence continues at coordinate 21,244 of VZSF01003273.1, read as the reverse complement.
GTCCTTTGTGGAGTGGGAGGCCAACAGAGGGGTCACTGTTGAGCAATCCGAGGCACTCCCGTAACCCTGGGAATGAGAGACCAAACCCAGGAATTTTAATACAGTGTTTTCTCTGCAAATGCTTTTGGTCTGATATACACAGATGTGCTGCTTGCGTAACTGAAGACACGAGATAATTCTGCCTAAATACATTGAAAAACTTGTATACACACTGGTTTGCACAGGAAAGCCTGTAGGACGTATAAGGTGCGTTACAGGATTTATAGTAGCAACATATAGAAACTTTCGAGATGGGGTAGGAGGGAATTCCATTAACACCAAACAACCGTATCTGCATATTCGTTTTAAAAACTTTTTGAGAAACCTTACACAAGGAGTCATAGGCTTCCATGATGTGGATGGGCTACAGAAATTGTTTTCTGTAAGGATTTGACTGTTCTGGCTTTTGAAATTTCACATACGGACGAAGATCAGCAACTTGTACTTCGAAGTGCCGTTTCTGTAGGAAAACATCCGAAACCTCTTTACGAAAATATACAGCTCTAGGAAACTTGAGATTATTTTTTAAAAGCACTGCAGTCATTGTGAAAGTGCCTATCATGAAGAATATTCTCCCTCTAAATGCTGGTCCTTTATCTAGTGCACTTTTAACCTTCCATAAAATGCTCAGAGTCAAGTCTGGCAAGATGCCAAAGTCTTGGGTCTCCTACTCCATGGACTCGAGTCGTAGGGAGCTTCTTGGGTTCTCTTTCTAAAGGGAAAAACAAGTTGCTTGCTTTTTTTTTTTTTTTTTTTCCTTTTTGGGTAGACAAAATTCTTTAGACGTTCATGCGTGAAAATGTTTTGTCCGTATCTCGACGATCTCTTCGTGCCTGAAGTAAACCCAGACCTTTCTGTAAGTTCAGACGTCCTCCCCGTTTCCTAAGTGTTAGTTGTTTGGCATCTTTGCGTTGAAATAAGGCACTAGAAAAGAAATTTGCTGTCTCAGAGGGGCTCTGATGTTCAGAAGGCTCAGTCTGCATTCCCCTGGTTATCTCCTGCCTCCTCGTCTCCTTACTAGATCCTGCCACCTTTTTTCCAACATGCCAGGTTCCATCTCCAAGTGCATGGCATTAACCAACTCTATGTGGATTCAGCATTAGAGTTATCGTAAGGGAGTTTGACAGTAACTAATATTTTACATAGGCCACTGAGTTCTGATTTCAGAGAAGTTGTGCAGGCAGCGTTTGCCGGTCTTTTTTACTTTGCAAATTTAATGTAGGTGCTTTTGTGATGTCTCAACGTCTTGCAGGTTGCAGCAGGATGAAAAGGTTTGAATGCGGGAATTGATTTTGAATGTTCAAACGCCGTGGCGTTACACTTCCTCTTTTGAATGGGGTTTAAAATCTCTTTTCTTAAACTGCTGGTTTAAAATAAGGAAAAAGGAACATTTCTTAGGAGCAGGTCTGTCACGGCCACCCAAAGCATCGCGGGAAATCAGTCCCTGCGGCTGCCTGTGCCGGTTGTCGGAGCGCGGGGGGAACTGGCACCAGTTAACGGCTTCTGCGGGAGCAGGGCGTGGGGCTCGGGGCAGAGAGCAGGTTTAATTGACTTTTAAACATTATCATAATCATGCGAACTTGTAAAGATTATAGTAGTATATAAAGCTGGGAACTGACTTTCTGTCTGTGCTGCCTTCGGAAAGGAGCAATGGAAAAATATATTTGCCCAGAAATTTCTTTTCAGCCATCTCGAATTAAAGGGAGCTCGGAAAACTAAGAGCTTTAATGAGTTCTTGGTGCTTTTGTTTCACTACAATTTAAGAGTAACAATTTTTGCTTGCCCAAATACCCAAAAACGCAGGTTTCCCCGGGGGTGCGGTGCCCCCCTGCCCTGGCCGCCGGTGGGTCCCTGCGCAGGGCCGGAGCCAACTCCGCAGGTCGGAGCAGCTGCCGAGGGTGGTGGAGATGGATTATAATTAGAGCTCCCTCGTTAGCATAATTGCATTTCGTCAAAAAAAAAAAAGGAATACCCAAGGAAAACCTACAACCGCAGTAGCAGCAATGGTATTCCCAAGCCTTTGTGTTAGGGGTGGCATTTCTGCATCCCGGTTCGGTCGACAACTTCACACCAGCTTTGGAGCCCTTTTCCGGCCTGGGATGCGCCGTGCCTGTCCCAGGCCACGACACTGGCTCTCGTAGGGACCGGTTATGATGTTCCTAGTAAATGGTCATGCAGAAATAGAGCCAAAAGCGTCCAGCTGAGTTTGGGATGTTGTCTAAATACTGCAAGATGGAGAGCGTGCGTGTTGGGGAGGAAGCCCTGCGTCGGGGGCCGGCGCGAGCTCCTCCATGGGAGCACGTCCCGCTCCCTGCGGCGGCAATCAGTAAAATAAAAATGTTTAACTAATCCATTCACCGGGGAGCGTTGTGTAAATTACAAACAGTTTAAGAGATCCTCAAGACTTCCATTGTGTTAATACAAATTGCCTTTTAGTGTTCGCTTTATATAGGATGCTTTTGAATGAGAATCCAGATGGCAGAAGCTACATAATTATTATTCATTACAGTTAATAAGTAACACTCAGAAGCCCCAGTCAGCTCTGCAAGTCCCCCGTGATAGGCATTGTGCAAATATAAGGGTAAAAAAATAGTCCTTGCAGCGGAATATTTTAGGATTTCAGTTAAAGACGAGAAGGTGTGAAGGGCCCTTAGGTTTGCCCGGCCGGGAGCGCGGACTGGGCTGTCGCCCAGAGCTCCGTCTGCGGGGACTCTTCTCACCGCTCCTCCCAACAAAGGAAATTATCTTGGAGTTTAAAAGGAAGCTCTAATTTTGGCCTTTTAGCTACTCGTGGCTGGGGAGAGGTGGTTTTATTAAGCAGCACCTTGTTTCTCTTCCCCGCCGCTGGAAAATGCCTCCTAATCCCGGGGAAGGGGCGGAGTGCGTTCCCGCGCTCGCAGCCCCCTGGGCGCACAGCGGCGCCCGAAAAGTTCCCCGAAACAATCGCCGTGAATGACAGAAATGAAATCGAGGAGATTCAAGCCCTGCTGGCCATTACCCCACTTCCTGCATTCCTACTTGTTAATTGTCTAATTCCTAACGAGTCTTCAGGCGTCTGATGGACTTTCTGATGCGTGCTCACTCCCGACGCTTCCTTCCCTCCCCTCCCCGGCCTCATCCCTCGCCAGAGACCTTGTTCCTTTAAAAATGCCATCCTTAAAAATCAGAAATACTCAGCCCAGCAAAAGGAAAAGGGAACTTGACATTAGTTGAGCTTGAAAGGCTTGGTGCTGTGAAAAGTGACTGACGTGTGAAAAGAGGCTACAATTAGTTCTTTCCCCGAGCGCTCTCCCATTCAGTCCAGGGTCACTCCTTCAGCGAGCTGCGGCTTTGAGGGTAATGTGTTGTGACAGTTTGAGATGATGAAGAATAATTCTTGTATTCAGAGTTGCTGCCGCTTCCCCGCTGCCCTGACACATCAGGCTGCTGTCATTGGATCATTTATCCCGGCTGCGGCTCCGCCGGGCCGTGCGGGAGCCTGGGCAGCCCTCGGTAGGTAAGAGGAAAGGGTCAGCTCTTCCAGCAAATGATTTTGGAGGATATTTCGAAACGGTGCTTAACGGGGGAAAGCAAACAGAGAGAAAGGAAAAACCATTAGAAGAAATAATGCACTGGAGATGAGATTTTTGAGTAGACATAAAGGAGATACCACGGCTTCAAGTGGACCACTACGGAGAGAGCACGAATAAGAAAGGCAGCATAATTTATGAGTGTTCCGGGCAAAAGAGGGCTATATAGATTTTCTTCAGGCATTGAATTAATGTGCCATATAAAATGGCTTCACATTTAAGCTTGGCAGGGCTTTGTACCTTTCTAGATTTGATGGGGTCCTTGGACGGTGCCTGGAGCTTTCTGGAATTGCGGGTGCAGCCGTCTCGCTGGCCAGGGACAGCACCGCACCCCTGGACCCAAGGAGCCCGGGCTGTCCCCAGAGCAGCTCCTCCTCCTCTTCTTCCTCCTCTCCACCGTGGCAGCCAGCTGGGGGACAGTGGAGAGTGGCTTGGGCGGCAGAACAAGGGACAGGACCATTGGGCTGCGGCATGGTGTTTGGGAATATTGTCAGGAAGGGGTGTTTCGTGGGAGGTTTCATTCCCGGTTGGTGATGCCGTGTCCCAGGATGGCTGCGCCGGTGCCGGTGTGCGGGCAAGGCCGTGGAAAGATGCCGAGCAGAGAGCAGGCAGCGTTTGCTTTGCAGCACCTGTAATGCCCCCTTGCTCTCCCAGCAGCAGCGGCGTTTCCGCAGCCCCTGAGCGTGCCGGAGGCTGCAGGGCCGTGGGATTGGGATGGCTGCCCCCGGGCGGGCTGGGGACCCCGGCCGGCCACTGGCCGTGCCACCTTCCCGCCCTGCTCTCCCTGGCCGCTCCTCCCCACGCCGGCAGCCGCGAGGATTTTTACTGCTGCTGCCTTCAGTGTGTGTGCCCTGAAAATCCCTATTATTCTGGGACCCTGGGTGATGCCAGCGGTGCCCATTACTGTTACTGTCAAAAGCGCAGGCAAGGCTGTTCCCGGCTCCCCTGAAGTGACTTTCTCCTCATGGCTTCCGCAGATGTTCCTGCTCCTTCGTCTTTTTTCCCGTCCTTTTTTCGTCTTTTTTTTTTTTTTTTTTTTTTAGGGCAGGCAGGACTTTGTGAGCCGTTTCCTCCGGGGACATGGGCAGGTTTTAGTATTTACGTTTCCAGTATTAGCATTTATTTGTATTTGTGTTTGTTTTTCACGGGCTTTTGAAAGCCTCAGGGAGCCATTTATGGGGCCAAAATAATGCAAGTGCTGGTCTTCTCACAGTATTTCATTTCCTTGATGGTGGAAATGCTACGAGAAGAGCAGGTCTCATGTTATTTTGACCCCATAAATAGCTCCCAGAGGCCCCTTTCTTCCTTCTCCCACCCACTCCCCCCCAAATCAAATATTTAGGTTTCTGCAAAGCCTGACTTCTCAACCCTGGTTATCTTGCTTCAGCAGAAGCAAATTGCAGTTATTACAAAATAGCCAGAGAGTCTATAAGGCCGAATGGGTTTTATATGATGCACAATTTGTTGGCTACTGTACAAGTTCATTAAAGTGTATCATAAGAGGTTGTTTTACTGGTACATTTAAGGAAGTTAATACATCTCGACAGTATATGCATGGGGGAATGCAGATACAATAAGCCTCAGACATGCTGGGGCCAAGTCCATTCCTGGCGTAACTCCACCAAAGTAAACGAAATCTCCCTCGCCGGGCAGCCGTGTCCTGCTCTGCCGACGCGGTGCTGAGCCTTGATCCCGCGCAGCCGCCGCTGCTCCGGGCTCTCCTGCGGCTCGCCCCCGTCTTTCCACAGGAGGAATCCTGTTTTTTCCGTGGATTCTGTGTTTTTCAGCGAGCGTGTTGCCAGCGCAGAGGACATCGGTGGTCTGACTGGTTATGTGACGCGTCTTACTTAGATCTGGGAAATATTTCAGCTCCTTTCAGCTGTGCAGCAGGGCTCGGATGCTCCGTCCCGGGATAGTGGGAGGGCAGCGCTGCCTGTGCTACGTATCTGTAGGGACCTGCCTCTTCCGATACCCAACAGCCCCACAACGCCGTGGCAGCTTCTTCTGCACTTGTTGGGTCTATCCAGGCCTTTGGGAAGAGAAAGAACCTTTCAGAACCGGGTCTTTCAGAAATTGGCCGCCAGTTTTTACGCTGTAACAGGAAGGATGTCCCCATGTCATGGAGCCATTCCTGGTCTTGTCTGATTTTCCCATGGGAATGGCATGGATGTTTCTGTGCATGTGCCTCTGCCATGCCCTGGTCTGCTGGAAGGTCTGAGGGGAAGAATAATAGTTTGCATTGGATTTTTTTTATTATTATTATCTTTTTTATTAATGAAACAGCTGGAAAAAAAAAAGGACTGATTTGGGGGAGCGTAGGAAAACATGCTGACTGTGGTTGGAAGGGTCATATGTGCGGCACAGGTAGTCCCTGGTGACGGTGTAATGTCTAATTGCGCATCTCGCGTGACCCGGAGCCGGGCTGGGCGAGGGCAAGAGCCCAATTTCCTGAGCACAGCGGTGCTTTCTGCTGCAGCGGTCAGGAGTTTTACAATGCTTTCTTAGGTATCAAAATACATTGCTCGTCTGCCTCGCCGTGTAATTAGTTCCAGAGCGAGCGGGTTCGCAACGCGGGGCTGTTTGAGAGCGCCCGGACTCATTTGCCCAGGGGAATGTGTGCATTTACCATCTGCGGCACTTGGGATGGCAGCTCGGATGTGGGAGCTCCCCCGTTTTTTAGCCTGACAGCCTCTGAACCCAGAACGGAGGGCTGGAAAACGTCCCTTCCAGTTCTTCTTGAGCCTTCGCATCTCTTTTACCCTCCCTTTTGTCCCTCCCCGTCGCTAATTGAAGGGGTTACACGCCAGACAGCAGCGAGGGGAGCGAGCCAGGGCCGTGGGGCACAGCCAGGATGGGACCCCGATGTCCCCAGCCAGACCCTGCACCCACCCCGTGGCCTCCGTGGTTTCTTATCCATGCTTTTTCCCTGGCTGGCATCAGTCTCTGCAGTGCCACCCCCTGGCAGTCCCCCGCAGAGGTGACAAGTGCTGCCGGCTGCAGAAATCCCGCAGCCCCCCGCAAAGCCACCCTGCGAGCCCGAATTCCCCAAAATCCCATCCCGGCAGGGCGTGGGGTCCCACACATGTCACCGAAGGGCAGGCAGGACGCGGCGTGGCCCAGGACAGGCAGGAGCTGGCGGGTCAGCGCGTGGCCCCGAGGGGCAGCGACGGCCGCGCAGGAGCCACGGGCTGCAGGGAAACAAATGCTCCCTTGCCCTTGTCGTCTCCCTCCTTCTGCTACGGTTCCTGGAAACACAACATCGGCCTGAAAATCAATTATAGCTTAAAAAGAGCGAGCCCTGAGAGGCGTTCAGCCGCCCGAGGTTTGGGGGAGCCCCAGCCTGCCCAGCGTGGGCGATGGCTGCCCAGCAGCGCCCCAGAGCTCTGACGTGGGACGTTTAACCGAAGCCAGCTGTGTGCGGAGGGAGATAAAAGCCCCAAATCAGACAGGATAAGCACAGCATTAGTGTGGGATACGCCACTCATTTCTGATTTAAATTGCTGTTTTTACTTCCTGAACTCATGGGAGAGTAAGGATGTGAGGCAAATGAAGAGGTTTAGACATGGACATTCCTTCACCAAATACTGGCGAGAAATCGCGATTAGCACAGCTGAGGTCATTATCATCGCTGCTCGTAGGGTGACCGGTTTCCTGCTGATTTGTTTTTCGTGTATCCTGGGCAGATTATCTCCATTGCAAGTTACCGCCACGCTGAAGGATTAGATCCCCGAGCCCTCCTTTGCTAGGTGTGCGCTCGCCCATGTGCGCTCGCCCGGCTGCTGCGGTGCCCAGGGAGCCAACCGGAGCGGCGCGGTATCCGAGGATGCTGGGGCGGGATGCTTTTCGCTTCGGCAAAGAGCTGACTTTCTGCTTTTGCGTATAGATACATCCTTATCTCGGAGTCCCATGGCAGCAAAAGGCTTGCCGTGGTGCTTACAAAAAGTGAAATACCCCGGTGTGGGACAGAGATGTGCAAAGACCGGAGGTGCAGTAATACTCAGCGGAGAGCAGAGTGGGCACTGCTCCTCCAACTCCGGCATCCGCAGCTTCTTTCCACCCCCATCCGAGCAAAATTCCCACTGCAGGCACAGGCAAAGCTGCCCGTCTGCTCCAGGGGTTTGCCCCCCATGCTTTACACGCACGACTCTGCGGCATGCAGCAAACAAGAGGATTTTTCCTCTTTCCCCTTTGGCAGCAGTGGAATTTGCCCAAAGCTCCTATCCCTGTCCCGTCCCCTCCGGCGCAGGCTGCGCAGGAGCAGCCGACAGAAGTCACACTCGGGGCTGCGCGTTGCGACTCGCCAGAATATTTCTTGTAGCCTGTCACCGCGCGTCTGGGAGAGGATTCCTGCCGTGGACGTGGGGCTCTGCCTAATCTCACCGCTGCGTGCCAGCGCTGAGTGCTGGCCGGGGCGCTGCTGCCCAGCGGCGCTGCTGCACGCTGCCACCGAGTCAACTGTTGGGTTCAAGTGGCTCGCAGAGAGGCCACGGTTGGCAACGATGCTCCGCGCGCACAAAAATCCTCATGTTTCGAGATTAGGGAGCAATAAAGGCTTTGGGAGGTCAGCGAGGGGAGATGTCTGGATGTGTGTGACCAGGAGAGGGAGAGCCGTGGTCAGGCCTGCTTTCCCTTTTGCTTTGAGGCACAGCTCAGGCATGTAGGAAAGGGGATATTTTCTCTTTGGCTCGAAAAAGCAGAGTTATTTATGTCTGTCTGTGCAGGATAAAGGGTTATGGAAAGTCCCTGGTGTTCCCAAGGTGGAGGATCACAGTGGTTATGCACCGCTGGTGCACACCACCAGTAACCGCTGCCGCTGCCCCTTCCCCACCATCCCAGCAGCATTGCTGCCAAGGAGAGGTGTTTTGTCCTCTGCCACCGTACCCCTCCGCACCCTTCTCAGTTCAGCCGTGAGCATCCCCGCTACCGACTCCTGACACATCAGGAGCCAGCCGCCTCTTCCCAGGAAAGGGGCCGCTCTGCCGGGCAGCGCTTAACCTCCCCGTCCAGCTCCGCTTCACGAGCTGCGAGCCCGGCAGAGAAGTAGAACCGGGAGCGGGGAGGTCTCTGGAGTGATTCCTCAAATCACCCCGGAAAAGATGGGTGACGAACAAACGCAGCGTTAGAGCGATGAGGCAGTGAACAGCTTTGTCAATAAAGCGGCCGTCTAACGGCGCTCCGGGTTTCCCTGAAACACTAACCAGGACCTGCTCTCTCTTCCCGTTGCAGAGCTTCAGCGAGAGGGAAGCATAGAGACGCTCAGTAACAGCTCCGGTTCCACCAGCGGCAGCATCCCACGCAACTTCGATGGCTACAGATCGCCCCTCCCGACTAACGAAAACCAGCCCCTCAGCCTTTTCCCCACGGGATTCCCTTAAATTAGCCAAACATCCAAGGAGAGATCCAGACAGGGTAACGAGCCGCCTCTCCGCCTAAACAATCCCATCGTGTCTGTCACCTGCCAGTTGGCCGCTGCGCTGGATGGTTCTCGTTACCCTGATAAATATTGACGACTCTTAAACCTTCCTGAAACATACTCACAAGATCTTGACTTTGTGTTCCTGTGCAATATGAAGAGACTCCGTCTTCAATCCCGATAGCTCTGCGGCTTCTTTTTTCGCTGTGTTCAGGAAGAGCTTGGTTGAGGAGAAATATTTCTAAGCCATTTTGGGTCAAGCACATGGTTTCCCAACCGTTCTCTGCTTTTTCATGTTGAGAGGTGAAGGGAATTCTCCGTAATTCAGAGGAGCTCTCGCCGTTTGCAAAAGTGCCGAGCATTAACGAATGAACTGGAGAGAGTGGAAACCGGAGGACTTTCTGTGGACAGGGTTGATAATGTTATTCCTTCCTTGTTGCGTCTCCTTGCTGCCCTCCTTTCCCCACTGATACTCATCAATGCCGGGAGTATTACAAATGGAAATGTTTCTTTTTGTTCTTTGGAAGAATTATCTCTATTGCTCAGTTTTCTTCTAGTCATGTATTTTAGAAACGTACTTAATTGACTAACTGCAGTCACAAATTTCTCATATTTGGTTATAAAACTTGTTCATTGGAACTCAGATATCTGTCCAGAAATGCATGTGTCATTGAATAAATCTAAGTTAAACAAAAAACTGCTTAAATGGCAATGTTCATGGGGTGTTACTGGGCTGGCTGTGGGCTTCGTCTATCTTCCTGGACCAGACCGTGTGCGTATTTACTAACTTGAGGGCTTTAATTAAAGCCATCAGTGGATGTTATGCAGCCAGTATAGCTTGGGTTTGCATCCCTGCTTTCTCATCCCCGTGTGCGAGGGCAGGATTTTTTAAAAATGAGAGACTTAGACGGCCTTCCTTGCACCCGCTCGGTGCCTCTGGAAGTCAGGACGCATCTCCTGGGGTGTCTGACCCCAGCTCCAGCTCCTTGCATGGGTTGGGGACCTCCTTCTTCATCCCCCTGGTTTCCGGGGGACGAGGACCAGGCGTGCTGGAAGCAGAGGTGCCCACCTCCCTCTCCTGCATTAGGGACCACGTGTGAGAGGCTTCGCAGAGCTCCAGTGGCAGCCTGAGCCCATAGACCCCACCAGTCAGGCACAGTCAAAACCAGCACCGCATCACTCCGCTGATAAAATAGTCATGGGCTCACACATAGTAACCACAGAAATTCCTCTATCTCAGCCAACTTGTGTCGAGAAGCAGAGAGTGAGATGGGACTGTCAGCTTATGAAATTTCCTTCCCACTACTTGTTTTTAATAGAAGCCGTTTGAGTCATGGCAAGGAGAGGAAACTATCGAAACCCACAAATCTTTTTGCACTCTCATAGCTTAAACCAGCCACACTGAGTGATGCAGAACCAACCACCCTCTTCCTACTCCTTCCCCAAATATCAAATTCAGTCTTGGGCTTGATTTTTTGTTTGTTTGTTTTTAACTGTAACACCGCAACTCAGATCTCAGAAGCTTTCCCCCCCCCCCCCCTCCAGGCTTGGAAACCACTAATAAAAACTGAGAGTGTGCAGCAATAATTTCAGTTTCTTGCTCGGTTTTCAGTCAGTCCTTTCTCAAGAGGAAAAAAAACCTTCCCTGGGATGAAATCAGAGGAGAGTTCGCTCATAAGTGCTCGCAGCTCCGGCCCGCTGGCTATATCTGCCGTAATGCTATGTTTCTTTTATGTCTAAAATAATGGCTTAAAGTAAGGGGCTGAGGGTAGGGCTGGCACTGTGGACAAATGGGACCGCAGGGTCAAGTCAGTCCACACCAGTCAGGATTTTTAACACAGTTCAAGCCAAGGTCAGCTCCAAAAGTTCAAACAAAATCCAGATTAACACATACAGAAGGGATTGTGTTGTCACCGTGATGCTTGTTTCCTTTCAGGCTTTCCAAAGAGTGGCCATAAGGGACAAAGTTCTTGTGAAGGAAGGCGACCGCTCTTCTGCCTCCTGCCCCGGCCAGTTTGGCTGCTGGTTCTCTCTGAACACACAAAGCAGGATAGCGCATAACGCGGAGTGGTGTCATTGGAAATGTATTTGTTGTTGGCAGGCATTAAATCACTTTTTATAAGTGCTGCAATACGACCATGTGGAAATTCCCAGTCTGCAAGAAGCTCCTTTGAATCAGGATGTTTTGTTTAAAGCGGGGGGGGGGGGAAACCCTACAGACTGGGGCTCTACCAAAATATTTTCAGTCTGGTTCATTGAAAAGAATGTCCTAAATTCCCCACTGTTGATAGCCTCGTAGCCAAACTGTTAAGAAAGCATAGAGCTTAAAAAAAAAAAAAAAAGGCACTGCTATGAGGTGGCTAATTTAACTTGAATTTGATACTTTCACAGATGACCCAGCCCAATAACCACCGGGTTCCAGCTCTTCAGTGAGCCAGGGAGAGCCGAGCGTGTTGCAGCGATAATTCTATGGGGTCTGATGGAACACGTCCCCGCGGTGTGTGCCTGGCTGGTGGCACATGCCTGCTCCCACTGGTGGCCCCTGGCCTTAGCGTACCCACAAAAAACCCCATTTCAGCTGAGTGCCGCGTGCTTCCCTGCGACACCACCTTTCCTCCACCCTAATCTCCAGCGATTCTCTCTCCGGGCACCGGGAGAGGATGCTGCTGCGCATTGATGGTGACTAGAAGCTGCTCCTAAGGGAGGTTTGCCCCCAACTTTAATGCAACCAGGTTTTCAATCGGGAGGCTTGATCCAAACCCCACTTAAAGCAAAACCAGCCGGGATGGTTGGCACAGGATTTCGGATGAGTGTCTCCTGTTGTCGTGGAAATAATCCAGGTGAGTTTCTGAAATGCCGGAATTTCAAACGCAGGGGCTGGCAGGCGGCCGCAGGCAGCCCAGCAAGAATGTTGTGCCATGATACAAACCACTGGCTCGAAAAGAGCCCAAAAGACATGCTGGACTTGCAGGTTTTTAAACTGTTTCCAGTAGTAGTAAGCAGCGGCCTCCTGCTGAGTTCAAAAGGCAAAACGTCTCATTTAAAGTGGGGCGGACTGTATATCACTCCGTGCATAAAGTGGGGCTCTTCCATGAAAAGTTGAGTTCAGATTTCAGGAATTAACATGAAATATTGCTTTCTTATCCTACCCTGGTTTCTGTAATGAGCACACGCATGTAGCGTGCTTAAATCATGGGAGGGGAATGTTTTGCTGTTTGAAAAGGAGTGGAAAGTCAAAGGTTCTCCAAATGCGACAGCTTGAAGTTCAAATGAAATCAAATCTCAGAGCCCGTCCAGGGCCTGGGTGTAACCAGCGGGGCTGGTGTTTCCCGGCGCTTTGCCGAGCGCGTGGGGCTCTGCGGGTGAAGCGGGGCCCTGCGGAGCCCCATGGAACACGGTGCTGTGCCCACGCGAAGGCGACGAACCCCGTCCCGCTGCCCGTCTGCTGCTGGGTGTCCTGCCCCAAGCGGCGTCGGCCAGCCCGAGGACGGAGTGCGCTGGCGACGAGGCTGGGAGAAGTCAGGCCAGCGAGGGGAACCCACCGAGGGCAAAATACCGCCCAGATCTCCGTCCTCCTTCCTCACCAGAGAGCCCAGAGGAGGTTTTTTTGCTGCGAAGTGCAGCTGTGAAATCCCTGAAGGCGGCTCCCCCTCCTCTCTGCCCCCTCCGAGCATGGGGGTAAAGGCGCCGTGCTTTCACCGGGGCTTCCTTAGGAACTTTTGGAGGCTCCAAACTGCATCCGCGCCGCCTCGCTACGTTTATTTTCTCACTTCTTTGCTCTGGCTTGTTGCTGTGCAGGGTAGGAAAGTTTGCGCCATTTCCTGTTGTCTTTCCCTTATGCTCCTGAGATATTGTAAAAATGTTCGGTATCCTCCAGTAGGTTGTAATCACTTCACCCTAATGTTTCACAGCTGCTAAGTGTAACTTTAAACCCAGCCATTTGAGTGCTTACAATTAGCGAGTCAATGGAGCTGAGATCGGGTCTTTGTGATTGCAAAAAGAGAAAATGAAACTTCTTTTTGGGTTGGGTTCCCCCNGGGGGCCCCCCCCCCCCCCCCCCCGAGTTTTAATTGGATAAAATGGGAACAAAAGTTGTGGAGATGAGGGGGGGTTTTAATGCAATAAATGATTAGTGGCTTATGTGCTAGGAAAAAATAATTGAATCCACCGCTTGGCCTGTTTCACAGATGGAAAAGGCACCGGGACAAGCGTGCGTCTGCGGCGGCAGCGCCTGTCCTGGTGACTGCACGAATCCCCCTCGGAGCTCCCTGCTCTGCGCTCGTAGGAGCCGAGCCGGTGGGAACGGAATTAGCCGGAGACAAGAGGGTTCAGCTGTGCCCCTCACCTGTCCCGTCCCGGAGCTGTGGCACAGCCGGGAGGTGCTTCCCACCCTGCCAGCCCCTGGCTCTCGCTCCGCTATGGAACCACTCGCCTGCCCCACCGCTGCTGGATTTTCACCCTTGGGTTTTGCCTCCCCTAGGCAGAAGGCATGGGGGGGTGAAGGTGCTGCATTCCTGCAGCGCTGCCGGCGCTGGGAAGGGGGATGTCTGCACGCCTCGGCTAGAAAAAGCCACGAGCTGGGCAAAGCGGCACACGGCTGGCGAGTCCGGCTGCGGGGGCAAACGGCGCAGCTGAAGAGGAAGGTTGGGCTGACGCCTCCGGGGAGGAGGGCTGCCTCGCTCCCTGCGCCGTGCCGTGCTGCAGGGCCCTGCCGCGCCGGCGGAGGTGGCAGCCACGTCCCCAAGCGTCTTTGCGGCCCAAGCGAGGGGCAAAGCAGCCGGCAGGGACACGCCGGGTCTCTGCTAATGGACTGGGGTTATGCAAAGCTGTTTGTAAACGTGTTCTAAGCCTTTCATAAAACAGCGCGGGGGGCATTTAATCCCATGCTGTTCCTTAGCGTTAATTGAATACAAGTGTAAACTGAGGCTCCCACTGCAGAGTCCTCCCGGCCCAACAGGGTAAATCCTCCTTTGGCTGATGGCACTGCTCCTGCTCGGTATTCCCACCTCCTGCAGGTGTTGGGAGCGGGGTTCAGCTATGCCACAAAATGCTTTTACCCTGGTGAAAGCAAAGGGTGGGTCGGAGCGGGGATACAAGCCACCAACTCTGGAGCGGGACCACGGATACGGCAGGGTCGGTGCATCCTCCATCCTGCCCGGCACCCGGCTGCACCCTCCTTCCTCCAACACCACCCATGAGCAGGGAGCTGGCGCTTCCCACTGCGGGGTATGGCCTGGGGGATGTGCCACATGTCCCCTGCCCTTCGGGACACGCGGCCGTTCCTGGCTGTGCCGGGGCATTGACACTGTCCCATCAATTGCCACCCTGTCCCTTGCTGGGCTGGGATGTAATTTGAAGCTGTGCATCTGTCGGTTGAGTTTCTCAGGCTGAATTTTTGCCTTTGTTGGGAATTTGTGCTGCAAATAATTACACTAAAACACCGACGGCCCCGGGCGGGTTGCAGGCAGGTCGCAGGGTGTCACCCGAGCGGGCCAAGGGAAGCTGCCTGCGTAGGGCCCGTGTGTGCCGTGGACCGGGACGCTCTGCCGGCATCGGGAGCCTCCTGTGCCTGCGCCCGTGGGGAAGGCTCCGTGTGCCGAGTCCTGCAGGGCTCCCGGCTATTGCTGGGAACTAGAGATGCTCAGCAATTCCCAGCCTGCACTCAGCGCCTCGCAGGATCCGGCTCTCTCAAAGGTGTCAGCTCCATCCGCAACGGGTTCATCTCCCAGCAGCTGTGGCTGGGGCTACCACAGGAGGTGACCACTGGCCTCGCTGGGTGGTCGCCGCAGAGGGCAGGGTCAGGGGCTTGCAGCCTTCCCTGTCCCCTCCGCCTCCTTCTCCCCATCCCATTGGGTTTCACCACATCCCCGGGGATAGGCATGGCGCAAGCAGGGATGCATCTCCCTGCAGCCCTCCTTCCACGGGAAGCACTCCTGCCACCTGACCATAAATACTAATTAATAGCCAAGCCCTGGTCTAGATCAAGGAGGAGGCTCTGAATTTTCTTGGGAACTTCACTGTCTGAAAGGTATCTTAAATATTCTCTAGCACTCAGCCTATCAGTAGGTCAATTATACGGTGAGCAGTCATACGAAGTTAATTTCTAATTTAATACAATGTTAAAAGGTTGTCAGGTTAAAATCTAATCTATAAACAAGACATGAAACGTCTCTTTAAAACGAGTGTCATGAACCGGCCCTGGCTCAAACCACAGGCTGCTGCTTCTTTTATAGGATGTAATTACTTCTCAGTGAGTATTTACAATATTATTATAGGACAGTAATAAAAGGCCGGTGCCAGCTGTGCCCGCGCGGCGGCCCGGTGCCAGCTGGGCACTAATCCCGCTCCCACCCCGGCCCCTTCTCTGGGGAGGTGAGAAGTGCCGGCTCCTGGGGCTCCACTCCCGCTCCGCGCCGTGGGAAGTGGGATGGCGGAAGAACCCATAGTATTTTCACTGAAATACACCTCTGGGTCAGGGGAACGGGGCGCCCCTCTGGGTTTTGGAGGGAGCACGAGTGCGTCTGCCTCCCCCGGCAAGGAAGGCTCGCTGGCGCGGCACCGGCGATGTGCCGTGCCTGACAGTCCTGGGGGGAAGCGATGGGCAAACGTGTTGGGTTTCGAACGCGCTGGGGAAAGGACTTTGGCAAGGTTTTGCTGAGGGCTGAAGGTTATGAGCCACGTCCTGGCTAGCGGCTTCATTCAAGCAGAAAACCAGAGGCAGCACCTGCAGCCCGGGGCGAAGCGCCGGCCCCGTGCCCTGCCTCCCACCCCACCTCGCACCCTCTCCCCCGGCTCCCTCCATGGGAGGGACGGGCTGGATGCGGGCAGGAGGGACCGGGCACATTCCGCTGCCTCTCCTCCCACACGAGGGGTGTCCACATTGCAGCCACCTCTTGGGGTATATTGAATTTTGCTCCTTTTGCTGTTGAAAGGGGAAAGTCCAGCCGTCATGTGGGAGTGATGCCGTTGTCCCACCCGGGCAGCTGGCCGGACCACGAGACTCCTGCTCCTGGTAGTTCACGGTGTCTGTGGGAGCTGGGCAGGATCAGGGCTGCCCTTGCCAGGCTCAACCAGAAAACACCATGTGTCACCCCACTGTCGGCCCTGCGGTTGGCTTTGAAATCCTGTGGGTTTATTTTCCAGGAGGAATCTCACCGGCTCCAAAGGTTTGGACCAGATGTGGTCATGTCCCAGCTCTCCTCTACAGCCACGAAGCCCTGCAAGGTGGGTTTTTTCCTAAAGAAGACCAAGATTTTGATGGGAGCAGGTGACCCCCACAGCGAGGGCTGCAGGGAAACGCGGGATAATGTAATACCGGTGCTAAAATGGAGCGAGGCAGTGATGTGCTGGTCTGACCCGGCCCACGAAGCCACAAGGGATGCGTGGGCTCTTTGCTGCGGCCCCTCCGCTGGCCAGGGCTCCTTCCCTTCCCTTCCCTGGGTTTTCTGGTAAATTCTGCTGCTCTTTGTAATTGAGAAAAGCTGCTGCTGAACATCTGCGCCGGCACTGTCCGCTCCGAGCCGGCTGCCGGGGTTGTTAGTGCTTGCGCTGCCGGCGCTTTGATGTGCTCGCGATTCGCGGGCTTGGCCGGAGCCGCCCCACAGATGCTGCCGGCGGGTGCTGCGGTGGGTCCCCCGCCGCCACGCCGCGAGGTGGGACGCCCCCCGCCGCTTCTCCGCCAACAGCCACAAACGGCAGCCCCCGCTTGAAACACCCCGTGCCGCCTCGCCGGGAGTGACCTCTCCTGCTTCCTTCCCTCTGCAGAGGAGGGCACCCGGAGGCACCCAGGGAGGTCGGCTCAGGTGCTTCCCTCCATCCCGGCAGCGCATGAAGGGCAGAGGGATGGTGATGCCCCCGCGCTGGCCAGCGGAGCCCCACCTCGCCGGTGCGAAGGAGAAGCATCCGAGCGGAGGGAGCGGAAGAGCCCTGGCCGTGGGGCTGGCGGCACCAGGCTGGCGGAGCCGCGGGGCTGGGGCTTTGCTCTGCAGGCACGGAATGGCCCGGGAAGCGCAATCTGTGGCCTTAATCCCGCCGTGTCCTGCGCGCTCTCAAATCCCCTTCACTTCAATGAGCGCTCGTAGCGTCAGGCCTGCGCCGGGCGAGACGGCGCGCAGGGGCGGCGGGGAGGATTTGCTCAAGAGGCACTGTTTTTAAGGTGAGATTTGAAGGATGGAAGACAGATGGCAACTGGAGAGGACAAACGGATCAAGTGAAGGGGTTTGTTTTCAGCGTGGAGGGGAAAACACAGGAGGGAATTACTGCTGGCTACAAAATGGGGGCTATTAATACCTGCAGCATCTCGAGCTCTGCACTTAGCCCGGCGAGCCGGGATCCTGACGGGGTGCCCGAGGCGGGGGCGGACACCGGCCCCTTTGCGATGCAGGAGTCTGGTTTTTTCTGCTGAGATGAACTGATCCCAGCGTAGTGCCGAGGGTATCCAAAGCCGGCAGAGGTCTTATTAGCTGGCCGGCAGCCCTGCCGTTGTCCCCACTATCTTTTCTTCCCTTTCAGCCTCCCTCCCCGTGGCCCAGGTCTCAAAGACCATGTGTCAAGAGATTAGTGACCTGCGCCAAGGGCAATTGCTTGCTTTGTGCCGGCAGCCCGGCGTCGGGGCCGTTATTTACTTGTTATTTGGTGCTGCCTCCGTTGAGGTATCCATGGAAAACAGGCCTAGAGAGCAATCTGCCGGCACTGCAGAGCCCAGCTTCTCTGCGAGGAGCTGGGAGAAGAGGCACTTCGGGGCGGCAGATTTCGGCGTGCTCGCTGCGTGCCCGTACCGAGACCCCCAAATCCCCTGGGATTGTCGGTGCAAAATCCCTGCACCTCCAGGGAGGCGAGGGAAAAACTGGGCGGCGAGAGAATGGAACACAGTGCGGAGGTGCTTGGTCACCTCATCGGGTGCGATGCTGGAGCCAGGGCCATGACGGGGCATTGCAGTTTGAATTTGCAGGCTTGTTTTAAAAATTAAAGGATGGGAAGAGTCTGTCCTGTCTGCAGAGCCCTGCTCCACCTTTCCGTGTCTCTGGCAGACAGCAGCTCCGAGAAGCAGCTCCGAGGAGCGCTGGGCTTTTGAGGAAAAGCGAATAAAGCTGAGGAGAGTTGGCCCTTCCGTGCAGTGCTGGGTATACGTCAAATCTGTTTGTGATGAAACACCCGTGAAATGGGCAGGTGCAATAAGAAAGCGTATTCCTGCTGCGGGATTTATTCTGGCTGGGTTTATTTTCTCAGCAGTGAAATGCGCCCTCCTGTAAACGCGAGATGGTGATCTTCTGCAATCCTAAAAGTCAAACCTAGACCAAACCACGACTCACGTGACACGGGAACAGCGGCGTCAGATCCTGCTTTAGGTTCGGTTTCAAACACGTTCCCGGATCCCGCCTGAAGCGGAGGGGCTGAGGTGCGAGCCCCGCTCGGCTCCGTGCGCCCAGGGGCCTTTCACTGCC
Organism: Chionis minor; assembly: GCA_013398295.1. Classification (NCBI taxonomy): domain Eukaryota; kingdom Metazoa; phylum Chordata; class Aves; order Charadriiformes; family Chionidae; genus Chionis; species Chionis minor. Next base: position 2,780 of record VZSF01003273.1, on the reverse strand, counting down.
CCTCCTGGACACTTCTGCTCCCCAACAGGGAGTTTGGGAATGGGGTTCTGGAAGCGCAGGGCTCCTGTCAGGGGACAGGGACAGGGGACAGGGCTGGGTGACCTCCATGGGGCTGGGGGCTGCCCCGCGCCTCCCCCATTCCAGGGACAACTGGGGATATCGCACCCATCAGGCACAGTTTAAAAACAAAAGGAAATAGGGAGAGAAACCAGGAAGGGTGGGCAGGAGCCAGCCTGGGACACCCCCTGCCCTCAGAGTTTTGCTCCCCACCTGGACGGGGAGTTTTTAGGGGGCAGCGGCCCCGACCGCCCCCCTCCCTCCCGGCCCCGGGACCCCAGAATGGGCGTTTCTGCCGGTTTTCACGCCGTTTCTGGGAGCCGGGGGCTGCCGGGGGTCGGGCCGGCCCCGTCCCGGCCGCTCCGAGCGGGGGACAGCCCCAAATCCCCCCTTTTAACCCGGCCGAGGAAGCGGGCGGGGGCCCTAAGAGCGTTGTTTTACCCACTAACGCCGTTTACCAAACTGCTTTTTTTTTATTTCAGCCACGAACCGGCCGCCAAGCGCAGCCCGCGCTCTCCCGCTCTCCCCACCCGGGCCCGAGGAAAACGGGACCCCCGTTACCGATAAACCCCCCCCCCCCCCCCCCCCCCCGGGGCCCGGGGGCGGTGGGAGTGAGGGGCCCGGGGGGGGCCGACACCGACCGCCGGGGTCCCGGCGCCCGACGGAGCGGGGGGCGCTGCCGTTTCCCCGCGGGAGCCGAGGCGCCGGGGGGAGTGCAGGGGGTGCGGGGGGGTGCTCGCCCCCGGCCCCATCCCATGACGGCGATGAGGCGGCGGTAATGCCATTAGCCCGGGGATTACTCGCCCGCGCCGGGATGTGACACACTTTCTCAAATGGAAGTTTTTTAAANAATTAAAAAAAAATAAAATCGATGAAGCGGGTTCCCGCATCAAAGCGGCGCGGAGGTAACGAGGGCGGGGTGCGGGCGGGGCGCGGAAGATGCGCGCCCCCCCCCCCCCCAAAAAAAAACCCCCCACGCGGGGGGCGGCG
>VZSF01003272.1:88486-149130 GCA_013398295.1 Chionis minor | reverse complement strand
GGGGGGGGGGGGGGGGTGGGGGGTGCGCGGAGTTGGGTGGTCCCTCCCCGTTTCGCCGGAGGCAAGTGGAGATCTTGAGAGGGGAGGGAGCGGAGGAGGGACAATAGGTTATTGTGCTCTTATCTCTGGAGACCTGGGGCTGGGTGGGGGTTTGGATTGCGAATCTCAAACCAGCGCAGCCTGTTTCTGCCCGGGGACGGGGCAGCTCGGCCGGGACCCAGCGAGCTGGGGTGGAGGTGAGTTACCCGTGGGGCACCCAGAGCTCTCCTGGGGCTGGGGGGCACCGTTCTGCGCCCCCCCGACCCCAAAAATGGGCAGGATGCTCCCGCTGCTGGCAGGGTTTGCGCCGGCTGCCTGCGCCCCGCCTGGCTCCAGACAGTGCCCTCAATCTTTCGCTTCCTTGAGCGCTGAAACGCACCTAAATTATTTAATCATGAGCGAGAGAAGCTGACGCCCCCGCGCTCCGCCAGCCCCACCCCGCAGCGGCGTGGGGTTCCCTTCCCGGCTCCAACCGGTGTCCTGCCGGTTGTCCCCTCGGGTCACCCACCCACCCTGCCCTGGAAATGCCGCCCGTCCCCTCGGGCATGGTGCGGGCTGGGTGGTGGGGTCGGGGCTGGCTGCAAGGTGCCCCCCAGCCCGGGTGGCGGGGGGGCCGTCCTAGGCTGAATGGAGGGAGCTGGGTGGTCTTGGAGGTCCCCCAAAAGCTACGTGTCCCGTGATCCCCCAAAGCCCGTTCGGCACAGTTGACTTGGATATTTGGGTTTTCTGTGTACCAAGGGGGTTTGAAGCGATTGACTCGGATATGTGGGTTTTCTTGCCCCCTACCAAGGGGGATCGGAGCGATTGACTCGGATATTTGCATTTTCTGCCCCGTACCAAGAGGGTTCGGAGCGATTGACTCGGATATTTGCATTTTCTGCCCCGTACCAAGAGGGTTGCCCGTGCCGGGATGGTGCGAGTGGCGCTGGGAAGCACCCAGGGCAGCGAGGCAGAGCTTCTCCATACCTCCCTCCTCCCCGGCCCCTCGGGGTGCAGGCTCCATCCCCGTCCCACCCTCACTGGCGGTGGGGCCGTGGGCGCTGGGGAGCGGCCTCGTGCGAGGGGACGCGCAGGGACCTCTGCAAAGCCTTGGCTCCTTCCCCGCGGGAGCGGAGCTGGCTGGCACTGGGGAGGTGGTGCAAGTGCTGCAGGTAGAGGCTTGAGAGGGCGAAGGGTGTTGTTGGGTGGTGTGTTGGGGTGGTGTGTTTTTTTTTTTTTTTTTCCCGGTTGGGATGGTGACGGAGGGAATTCCCTGCACTGCTGGCTCGCGTGCCGTGGGTCCGGCTCTGGCAGCTCTCTGCATGCAGAGGATCTCTTGGCGTTAGTGTGTGCTAGTTGGAGCATCACGCAGCCTTGCGCCCCGGGAGCTGGGACCCCAAGAAGTCGGGACCCGCCGTGCCGGAGCCCCCTGGGGCAACCCCGGGCAGAGGAATGGGGCAGGGAAGGGTGAGCCGTGGGGTGGCACAGGTTCTTGGGCAGGGTGAGTAAGAGCAGGGAGGGACTGCTGCTCCTCTTCGCTATTGTTTTGCAGTAGAAAGCACCGGGGTGGAGCTGTGCCTGGAGTTTCCCCTCTTCCCCAAGGCCTTCCCCAGCTGGGAGATGAGCCTGCTTCTTCCCTGCCAGCACCTCGCAGGGGCTGGGGGTTCTCTTCACGCTCCCTGCTCCTCTCTTGCGTTTTGCTGGTGGGGTTTTTTTCCCCCCCTTTTTCTTTTTTTCCCCTCCCCCTGCTAGGCCAGGAGCGGAGTTTGCCCGCAGTGGTCGCATCCGCCTGTTGCAGCAGTGGTGGAAGGAGCCCACGGGGGTTTGGGGGACGTGAGGAACCCGGTGCCGAGCAGCAGCTCTGCAGCAGGGACCTGCTGCCGATGCCTGTTTGCTGTTCCCTGTATCCGCTGCTCCCTGCAGCAGAGCCTGGGGAAGGGCTGGCCGCTGCTCCGGCTTCCTCCTCGCCCGGGGCTCCTCCCTGCCGGGGAACGCTGCACCACGCTTGGCAAATCACCACTGCTCTCTGGGAGCTAGTGGAAAACCTGGGTCAAACCCTCTGGCGAGCTGTGGGGTGGGGACCCCACTTTGCTCCGGGTACGGCTGTGCCAGGGATGCGCTCGCTGCGGCAGGGACCGGGCTTGGGGAGCGGGAGCCTGGGGAGGGATGCGGCGACGCTCGGTGTGACCGTGGCAATGGGATGCGGATCCTTAGATGGGCTGCTGCAGCGCAAAGAGGTGTTCCTTGGTGTTCCCCAACTCCTGTGTCTTGCTGGGGACTTCTGGGACTGGATCCAGGCAGGGGGAGGGATGCTGGCTGATGCCTGTTGGTTGCTTGGAGCCCTCCGGCGTGGGATGGATGGAGGCAGCAATGTCGTTTCTGTCGTAAAGGTGGAGAATCAGTGTGTGGAAGAGGAAATAAATCAGTCTGGGTGAGCTGGGAATTTGAACCCATCCCTCTGCGCTATGTCCGGGAGGGAATAAGGACCTATCCTGCGGTGCTGGTGATGGAGATGTTCTTGGGGGAAGCAGCTTTGATCGGGAGACGGTGGTGCACCTCTTCCCCAGCCTCCCTGCTCTCAGAATCAGTGTGTGCAAAGGCCTCCTGTGATGAGCAGTGACCGGCTGGAGGAGAGGGACAGGCAGGTGACAGCACCCTGCCCCTCTCTGCCCAGTGGTGGCCAGCCCAGAGCTCCACGCTGGGTTTCCCAGAAACACTGGGATGGGGGCGTTGTTTTGGGGTGCGGGTCCAGCCTTGGGGTCCCTCAGTGGAGCCGGCCACGGGAGCCACCTTCCCTGCCACCTCCTGCCAGCGCTTTCTGAGGCTGAACTAATGAAACATCTGACTTTGATGTTTTAATTAGTTGCTTTTGGCTTTAATGCGGAGGGATAATAGAGTTTCCATGGACTTATAAAACCTGCCCCTCTATTTGTTCATTAGAAAAAGGAAAGGGGGGGAAGGCAAGGCTAACCCTGCATAGAGAAAGGAAGAAAGCAAATGCTTGAGACGTGGAGCACATGACAACCCGCTGGTGTGTCACCCACCTGGATGGTGACTCTTTCAAAGCACTAATTAAGTAACTTAGATCCTTGGAGAGTTCTCTGTGAGTAGCAGATGAGTTTGGTGTCCTCCTGCATTTGTGAGCTTCTGGGAGGGGTCTCGGATTTAAATGTGGGAAGCTGAGGTACGGTGAGGTGCCCATGGGGGAGGTCAGGAATTGGGGCCGTGGGGTCTTGGCCAGGAGCATCCCCCCACCCCCACCACCTCAGTGGCAGAATGAGGGGCTGGCCCCGCTCTCGCAAGCGTGGACAGGCCACCGCTGCCCTGGCAGATGGAGAGGGACGTGGGGACCCTGCCATGGGCTTCAGGTGGGATGCCAAGTGTCCCTGGGGTGGTTGTGCTTCTGCATGGTGGCATCCAGTCCTAAACACTGTATGGACCAGGAGGAGCCAGGCTGGGGAGGGGGCTCCATCCCTGCATACGGTCCTCCACCAAAATCCTGCAGCTGACTGGCTCTGGAGCAAGGGAAGGGGCACGGGAAGGATCATCCCATCGGGCAGTGCCAAAGGCTGGCTCAGGAGAGCTCCTTGTCTCAGCAAACCCTTATGTGCCCGCAGCGTGAGGTGATGAGCCCGTGGGGGGACACTGGTCCCCCAACACAGGGAGCGGGACAGTGCCCTGCACCCCCGGCCTATTGCGGGCACCCGAGGTGGGACACGGCAGGTCCCCGAGGTGGGGACTCCTTGCCAGGGCAGCAGAAGCCAAGTCAAAGGTTTGGCCAGTTGTCCGTGTTTTATGCTGACGGGGAAACTTTTCCTTCTACGCTTCCATGGCAGGGATGAGTCGGCAGCTGGGCTGAGCCGACAGCCAAAGGAGCCAAGTGCTGCTGGCGTTGTTGGGGACGTGTCTCCTTTCCTCCCCTTCTTATTTTATGCAGTATCCCTGTGTTTTTCTCTCTGCTAAAGCAGCCGGGATCTGCGGGGAGCAGCAAGTTGCTGGTGTGCCTGGGCAGAGTGCAGCGCGTAGGAGTCCCTACCCGGAAGAGTTTGTCCGGCAGGGACGGGGAGGGAGGAATCCGATCCCTCCTTTTCCCAGGCTGGGATCCCAGCGCGCTTTGCTTCCCGTGGCCCCCGCCAGCTCCCGAGCCCCCTGCGTGGGTCTGGCCTCCTGCTCCGTCCCGGCTGGCAGGGGAGGGGACGGGACTACGCCACCGATCCTGCGACGACTCCGCCACCGCGGCTGCTGGCATCTCCTCTTTGTCTCAGGCACGGAAAGGTCAGCCCTGCCGAACTCGCCGCGGTCCATTAAGGAGCCGTAAATAAGCCAGATCCGTCTGCCGTGGGGCCACGGAAGCTGCTGGCTCCTGGGCTGATCCCAGCATCCTCCTCCCCGGGCAGAGGAAGGATTCGTGCCAGGGGAGGGATCGGGCTGGTCAGTGATGCCAGCCGGGGGCTGAATCCAGTGCCGCAGAGCCTGGGGGGCGCTGGGGTGGGCTGAGGCCCGAGGCACTCGCTGCAGCAGTGGCAGCAGTAAAAGCAGCGCGCCCGGTGCCAAGAGCAGGAGCCGGGAGGGCTGCCCGCGGGCTCCTGCCTTCCCCAGGCTAAAAATAAGCCACTGGCCCTCACGGTGCTGCCCCTGCTTGCGCCGGGGGGGCCAGGGGTGGGTGGGGGGCTGCAGGGGACCACGGGGGAGCTCAGCCCTGTGCAGCGGTAGCAGGGCCCGCCTTGGACGCGGTGTGACCTTTGCTCTTTGAGCACCGGATCCAGCGATCGGATTTTCAGGTCCGGGCTCAGATTTCGGACAGAAGGTGTCTGATTTTCAACCCGTTTTCCCAAGATGCTAATTAAGGACCCTGCTGTGGCAGCTAGAGCTTTACTGTCCCTTCTTCACCCCTCGCTTGCCCGGGAGGTGCCGATGGCCCTGGCCAGCCCCGTGGCGTGCCCTCTGCTTTTCTCTTCTCGCCCTTTGTTCCTGCTGGGAAATGCTGATGCTTCGGCTCTCTCCGCTTCAGCCCTCCCAGAGGCTTAGTGGCACGGCATCGTGCCCCTCCGGCTCTTCGTCTCTCTTCTCGCCTTCTCTCCAGCTACTTAAAAGGAACCCCGGGTTGCTGGAGCGCTCGGCTGCTGCAGGCACATCTCAGGCTGGGTGGATGCCTTTTAACCGGAGTCGGGAAAGCCGCTTTCCTCCTCGTGCCATCTTACCGGCTGTCGCTGCCGCGGGCAGTGAAGGGACACAAGGACAAGTGAGAAGATGGCTCAGTCCTTGAGCATCTTCCCGTCTCCTCTCCTTTCTGCAGGGGCCGAAGCCCCCACTTTATCTGCGCTGATCCGGGCAGTGCTCCCGGGATAGGAGGATGGCTCCGGGCATGATCTGCCGGCCGTGAAATTCAGGGCAGGGTTCCTGGTTCAAAAAGGGACCATAAAGTGCAATTTTATGGGGACCGCTCTTGGAGACTCATGGATTTCTCCTTTGGACTCTGTGCTGTCTTGGGGCCCCTACCTTTACAGTACTTCTTGATGATAATGGCCTAGCAGAGGTGACTGCTGTTGCCAAAGAAATAATGGATGCATTATCAAAATCTCCTTTGCTGCATGAGGTTCCCAGATCAGCGTGGCACCTGTACAGCCCGCTTGCTGGTCCCACGTGCCGGGAGAGCTGCCTCAGCGCCGGCTGCATACAAAGCCATGCCGTGACACGTCGCTGCAGCTGGCAGCGGTGCCGAGCTTCCCCGGGGTTCCCAGCTCAGCGCCGTCCGCTCCGGAGGGGCTTTCTGCTCCGTGGGCACGTGGCCGTGCTGGGAGCACGGATCCGGCATGGCCTCTGTGATGGAGACAGCCTGGGGGGTGACCCAGGCTGGGAGGGAGCTCGTGCTCCGGCGTGAACCCGAGTTAAATATTATTCCTGCCTCTGGAGCAGGGAAGCTGGTGCAAGGAGGGCGGATTGCAGGGAAACGAGGGCAGGTGGGATTTGTGGCTTGGTGATGGAGGCAGTTGGTAAAGCCAGGTTGGTGACAGAGGGACGGGCTCTAGCAAGGCTTGAATTGTGCCCGGCCAGTGTCGCTGCGCTTGTGGCAGCCCCGGCTGCTACGGAGCAGGAAGAAAACTGTAACGCCAGCCCGCCTCGGCGCATTACTCAGTGCAGGGGATTTATCCCGTGTGCGGGCAGAGCTGGCAGAGAGGCCTGACTGCGTTTGCCTGGGGACGCTGGGGGAAGCGGGGGTGAATCAGCCGCAGGGAGCCGGGAGCAGAAACTTGGCTGGGCTGCGGAGAAGCTGAAAGCTGGGCTGATCTTTCCTGGGTGTCCTGGTGCAGACGTGGCTGTGAGTCACCGCGTGATGCTTGGCGGGGGGGAAAGTGTGGGGACCCACAACTTTTCGTCGGAGCGGCTGTGCAGGGCGCTGGTGGCCCCGGGGATGGGTCCCCGTGGGTCCCGCTGTGCCCACCCTGTTCCCCCGCGGGAGCGGGGCTGTGATCATCACCCAGGGACACGTCTGCGGAGCCGGGGGGACCCTTCCCGTAGCCAGAAAACCCCGTGTCCCAGCTTGAGCCGTGAAAGTGTGAAGCTCCTCAGCCTGCATTTTCCAGTGTGACTAGTGCCGGCTATTTTTAGTTGTCCAAATTAAGCTCGCCTAAATGATGTCTTTTGAGGTTTATTTGAGGGAGGAGGCCTGAAGTGGTGTTATTTCCCAAGTGACGAATTGCTCTTAAATCTGACCCCAAATGGACTGTCTAAAAACGAAGGGAAGGACCAAAACAGCTGACTGTATTTGGGCAGCGTTTCCTCCCCAGAGAGCTGCAGGGCACCTAGGGGTGTTTCCCGAGCAAGCAGGAGTTCTCCTGAGGGAAGGAGAAAACAAGCAGCCAAGACCTGCTCNACGGGCCCAGCGTCCCCCCGCGGCGGGGGGGGGGGGGGGGGGGGGAAACAGCTGTATAACCTCATCCCGCTACCTGCTTCGGCATCCCTGAGGATACACTGCACCCCTGGGAGCCGGCCTTGCAAACGCCTGTTTGCTCTGCGGAGTATTAAATCCGCGGGCTGCTCTTCCCAGGGGCAGCCTGGATTACTCCGTGTGTGCTGGGTGCCAAACGCAGCCTATCCCGCCTCCCGGAGGAGATGGCCACTTTGCCTGCTGTGGGTGGAGGCTGGGGCCACGGATCAAGGTGCTCAGGTGTTTTCTGTAGGTGCCTGTTTTGGGGGAGGCTTGTCCGGGGGCGATGGAGAGGTGGCTGCTCTGGTACCCAGCGGGTGCTCGAGGTCTGGGTGCTGCTGGTCCCCTGGACACAGCCATGGGCCAAGCTCTGGTGAGCCAAAATCCGTCTGCGATGTGCTCCAGGCTCTGTATCCGCTGTTAAGTTCTGTTGTGCTAACTCCTGACCCCGCCGCTTTTCATCTCTTTCCATTCATTGCTTCCCTTCTTGGCGTTGTTTTCCCACTCTTTCCGTCTCTCCCCATCCGTGCCTGCCATCTGCGGACATGCTCATTCCTGTGCACCTGGTCTCGCCTCGCTGGGCAGCGGCTTGGGCATCCCGCATTGCCTTTACCCGGGACTCGGTGCAGGAATGGCCCTTCTTCCTCCTTTCCTTCCCTTCCCTGCAGCATCTGGATGTTTCTCTGCAGGGCAGCAGCCGGGGGATCCTCTTGCTCCTGCAGTTAAACGTGAAATGCATCAAATCCTTGCAAGATGTTGCAGACCGCGCTTCTGCAGCGCGGGGGGGACTTGTGCTGCGTGCAGGTGTCCTCTGCTCTCCGTGAGCAGATGCAGCCTGGAGTGAGGAGGCTAGAGGTGTTTCCTGCCCTGCCTGGCACTCTGTTCAGGGAACTATCCCTTTTCCCTTTGGAAAGGACAATGAGGGATCCTCCCTTCCTCCCCCGGACGCAGCTGCCTGCGCAGACCGTTTCTGTTTCTCAGAGCTCTCCGTGCCCGCTCGCGGTGATCGGGTTTGGGCAGAGCATCGCCAAGAAGGGCCCTAGGAAAGCAGGCGGAGAGGGAAGGGGTTTCCCTGCATCTCAGCCTACTCACCCAGGGACCCTGTCTGGCTGCCTCCCCTCGGGGGGCTGCGTGGCAGCAGAGTGCTCCCCGGGCGGAACAAGCCCAGGTGGTGTTGGGGGACCCTGAACCGAGCAGGTTTCCCCGGCAGTAAGACTTGCTTTTTGCATTCCCTCTGTCCTTGTTATGGAGAGAGCAAAACCACCTGTCCCGGTCCAGCACGGAGCAGGAGGATGAGGGAGAGGATGATGAAGGACCCTGGTGCTGTGGGCAGCTGCACGGGGCAGCCGGGAAAATGTGGGGGCAGAGAAGAGGAGCCGGAATCTTGGGAGCGGAGAGGATTACGGCATGCCGAGCGATCCTGGGTAGGATGCCTGGAGGAGGAGGGGGAATCCTGTCTGCGCAAAAACCCCAGGCACTACGTGGGTTTTGCATTTTTCCGGCCGGATAGTGAGCAGGCTCACCTCGGGCAGCGCATTCCCCAGCCAGGGGCCAGTGGGTCTGCGCCCCGTACCCCAGTGCCAGCCTGGTGCCAGGCTCGGGTGTCACTGGGGAGCTGTGGGGAGCCCGGTCGCAACGCCGGCCGCTCGCTCGCTTTATTCCCCGCGGATCGCCTTGCTCCGTCCGCCTGCCTGCCTGCTGCGCTGCTTACTGCCAACGAAACGCCCCTAACACCCGGATTGCAGCAGTAATCTCTGCCCTATCGCTGCTAAAGCTGCTATTATCCCCAGATTAGCGCTGGTGCTTAGATACCCACCTGTATAAATGCCGGTGACAGGCAGGGACTGTTCTAAAGCCTCCCACAGCTCCTGCGCCTCCGGGTCCAGCCAGTACAAAGTGGCTGGTGTCCGGCAGTCACCTCGGGTGACCCCAGGGCCGTGCCGGCCTCAGTTGTGCCATGCGGGGCTGGTTTGTTCCTCGTGCTTGGAGGCTGGGAAGAGGCTGCAGGGCTGGCTCTGCGCAAGCAGGGGGGGCCCCATGCAGTGTGAGCCCCCCACCATGCAGCAGCGTGTCTTTGTCCCCGTTGCATCTTATCCCGGCTCCGCAGTGAGTGTCTGTGCTTGAAGCAGAGCTCATCCCAGTCTTGGGACTCTTGGCATCGTTGCAGGTTCAACAGCAGAAGGTTTTGGGCGGGGGGGGGGGCACCTGCAGGCTGCTGAGGTGCCGTTTATGGGCACAAAGGACATGTGCGGTGGCAAAGCCTGGGACGTGGCTCGGCACCGGAGGGGCTGGAAGGCACCATCCCACCTGGCGGGATGCAGGAGGTGGGAGCCGCGCCAGCGACTTCATGCTGGCACTTGAGGAAAGGGATATCCCAATTTTTCTGGTTTACTGGTGCAGCTGGGAGCCTCTGGGGCGTTGCCCGAAGCGCGGAGGGAGGGAGCGCGTGGGGTTCGAGACGCTGCATAAACAGGATGGCAGGTCAGGACGGTGCCGGGCGCCCGGGGCGCAAGGGTGTGTGCGTGCGTGCGCAGAGGTGGGGACGGGGCAGTGCCGGGAATGGCGGTGCCCAGCACACCGGAGCTCCGCCGCCGGATCGGGCCGGCAGCAGCATAACAGCAGGTCCAGTTTTGGGGTGCAGAGGGGATGGCCCCCAGCCGCTGTTGGGAGCGGAGCACGCGGCACCCGTGAGGATGCGGATGACGGCGCTGTCGGCACCGAGCGGTGCAGCAGAGCCCACGGCTGGGGGGTAAGCCAACCTCCCCGCCAGGGCTCAGCCTAAGTAGGGCGGCTTTTAAATATATCGGTACTTAATTAAAGCACGTTAACCATTTTAAAATGCATTGACACCTAGTGTAGGCAAAAGACCTAATAACGCCGGGAATGTGTTAGCTGGCTGTGGATTACCTTGGGGCTGCGGCTGGCGCTTCTGGGAAGTGTGGCTCTAACAAAGAGGCTTTGAAGAGCAGATCGGGTGCGTGTTTTCACCGTCCAGACCCGGTGAGCATCTGCCTGCACCCCTCCTGCCCTGGCCGGGTGGGATGCTGGGGAAGGGGATGCCCTGGAGGCAGCGGAATGCAGCCGTGTGTGAGCGGGAGATCTGAGGTTGGTGTGGCCAAGTGGGGTGAGGAGTGGGTGCTGCGTGGGTCACCCCTTGCGTGGGGTGGGTGCCCCTTCCCCCGCAGCCCCCGCCACGGCTGCTGGCTCCCGCGCCGTGCCAGCGTGCCGCTCTCCTCCACGGCATTTCACATCCCCCAGCCCTGTTCCTGTGTGTGCAGCTTTACTTTCCTTTTTCTTTTTTTTTTTTTATTTATTCCTGTTATTTACTTAAATAACTGGTTCTCCAGCCGTAGGACGCACGGGGCGGTGGGGGCCAGTGAGCGGGGACCCTGGGAGGCTCGTGGGGGGCCGGGGGTGTAAGTGCACCCTCCCGTGGCACTCTGCCTTATCCCAGCAGCTGGCTTAGATTAGCTTTTCCTTCCCCTGCCCCTCCCCGTGCTCTCCTGGCCCATCTGGCTCTCCTCTTACTTATTGGTACATATTTTCCAGGCTCTGATTTGCCTCTTCTGCAAAGCTGCCGCTCTGCCCAGATTTGATCTCCCGATGATATCACGGGCTTTGCTCTACAAGGGTCTAATTTGGTGCCCGGGATGCAGGCTTTCTTCCCTGGTATAAATATTGCCTTTCGGTCTTCTGTGTCGCTCCCGCTCTCCCTCCCTCCCTTTAATTAGACTTCTTACTGCATGGAACAGTTTGCAGTTATATATGGAAAACAGCCTACACTTTCCCAGGAGCGGGGCATGTCGGGAAGGGAAACGGCGAGCAGCCGGCACGCTCTCCCTGGGAGCTCGTGTGTTTTTCCTATCGCAGACACACTTTTGCTGGCTTTATTTTTTAACCCTTTGGGGCAGGGAGGGGGCTCACAACCCACCCCCACCCACCCCGATTGCTTATTCTGCTGCTTTGCCCGGAAAAATCCCCTCTCTGCTTGGACTTCTAAATGGAAAAATATGGATTTGCCGCCGGCGCAGTCCGGAGTGAGGGATACCTCATAGCTGGGATCGGAGAAGTTACCTGGTGCCTGGCACGCTGTCTGTTTGGGATGTGATCCGGAGTGGGGCTGCGCGGGAGCCCTTGGAGCTGAGACGGTCAGGAGCTGTGGGTGCCGGACGCAGGAGCACCCATCCCGTCCCCTTTCCTTGCGTGGTGAGGGCAGCAGGAGGGGCATTTCTGTCCCCAGCCCTTCGCTGTGTCCTCAGGGCTGCTGCCAGCCCTGGGTCATCCCTCCTGCTGTCCCAGCGCACTCCCGGGGGCTACTCTGGAGTGGCTGGACTTGCTGGGGTTCCCCTGCGGTGCAGCACCAGTTTGGGGGAACCCCCAGCTCACTCAGCAAGCCACTGACTTTCCCCGTGGTGTCAAACAAGCTCCACTTCCCCTACCTCAGTTTCCCTTGCTGTGAACAAGAAGGGTATATATATATTTTTTTTTCTAATTTTATTTTTTATTATTATTGCTGTTGCTGTTTTGGTTTTTGCACGGGCTTTTTCCCTACACTGAGGGGGCAGCAGGAAGCAGCTCATCGCAGTGCTCTGGCAGAGGTTAGTGCTGCGCTCACCCAGATTCCTCCTTGGGTCGCGGGGTGCTCCGTGGCACCCCGAGACCCAAGGGCTCAACCTCTCCTCCTGGCTTCCAGAAGCAGCAGATGCTTCTCCCAGCCGCTGCTGGGAGGAAGTGACGGGACCTATTTTAAGCCCCCGGGGATCTTCAGGGTAGGAATCCCCTGTCCCTGTGTAATACTGCTAAAAATACCATGGCTGTACCCATGTGTCCCGGCCGATAGCTCTCTTGTTCTCTGGGTGGTGTTTTTGCTTGTGAGACTCCCTCGTGCTCTGCAGGTTGGTTCTCGCCTGCTGGTTTTTACTCTATTTTAAACTAAGCTGTTCCTTCGCTTCCCGAATAGGGTGTCGGAAGGTGGGAGTCAGGACTGCTGGGCTGGGAGAGGGCTGGTGCTGCGCTCAGGTGTGTTGTTGCCTCAGTTTCCCCACCTGCGAAAAGTGGAGGGGATGTGCAGGGAATCAAGTCCCGCTCCCAACGGAGAGCATCCATGCCTGGTGCTCACGGGCTGCCCCATCCGACGGGCATCCTCCGGAGCGCTGGGGATGGCTGAACGCACTGGGGGCTGGGCTGAGCCACCTGGAGCATCCCTGCCTCTCCCTTTGCTCCCCGGAGCAGCACGATACTGGGCTGGCAGCGAGGGCTGCGGGTGAGCTGGATCAGGCTCGGCTCTGCCTGAGCTCCTGCCAACGTGCCGGTGTTGTCCAGCCCCGGGATCCACTCATGAAGTCTCCGGAGTAGAGAGTGCCCATCCCTTGAGACAGGACTCTTGGCTTTCCCCGTCTTGCTTCCTGCACGGATCTTGGGTTTTAATCCTGCCCTGGTGGCCCGTGCCCTCTCCTCCAGCCGCCTGGCTGGCGCGGATGGCTGCTCCCAGCCATGCTCTGAGCATCCGCGCTTCTGCTCCGCAGGGGCCGGCTGGCAGAGCCCCAGCCTCCCGGCACCCTCGTACCACGCAAAGCTGTGTGGGGACGGAGCGTCTGGCTGGGGATGGGACCCCCAGCTGCCCACCCGTCCCAACGGGATCGTCAGGGCTCACCTCCCTTTTCCAGCAGGGTCCTGAGACCGGTGGGCATCCAGGTGTGCCGTGAACTGGGGGGATCTGGGTCGGTCTAGGCGCAGGGTATTGGGATGCAACTGCTGCTCCACATCCATCCTGGGAGCGGGGTGGTGGTGCTGCAGGAGGAGTTTGGGAGATGGGGCCCCAGGCCTGGTTTGCTGCCTTATTTCTAAACATCAAGTCCTGCTCCCTGATTTCGAGGGAGCTGAATCCCAAACCTTTCCCTGCGTTGCTCTGGGCTTGCTCGTTGGCTCTGGGCTGTAAGACAGCACCAAGACAAGCCCAGAATCGGGTCTGTGGAGGGGCTGAAGTGCGGGAGGAGAGGTCAGCCCCTGCCAGCAGAGATGCCGTGGGGTGCTTCGGGGGCAGTGTGGGGGGAGCCATCTGCCCCAGCCCCCTCCCCACTGGGGCATTGCAAAACAGATTCAGTTGGAGGTGGGGGGGAGAAAGAACTGGAGTAAAGAGTTGCCCAGTATGTGCCAGTATCTTGTTCCCCAGTATATTGCCCGCTGGTGGGTGCCAGTGCCTCTGGGAGGAACCCGTGTCCCGGTGCTGAGTGGGAGGGAGAAGGGGTGGATGAAGCCTTGTGTCGGGGGTCCAGCACAGCCCCCCGGTCCGGCAGCACTGGGCGCACTGGGGTTCTGCGAGGTGCCAGCTCACCGGGCACCAGCCACCGCTGCCTGGGCGAGGAGCCCGGCGCTGGCGAGGGAATGCTGTGCCCCTCCGACGGCTGAAGGGCTGCAGGTATTCGCTGGTGCAGGAGAGCCTGGGGTTTGCTTTCTCCATCCTTCGGCATTCCTCCACTGGCTGTGCTACCTTCTAAAGCACAAAAGAATAATGAGAGGAGCTGGGGTGATTTAGTGCAGGCGCCGGGAGAGAAATACCAAGGCCTTAGATGGAAACATTCCCTTGACAGCTCGCCTGGAGACCCCCTCCTTTTTTTTTTTTTTTTTTTTTTTTTCCACCCCCCCTGAAATTCCTGGGCCGCTGCACCCTGCGGCAAGGGGAAGCCCGGGGGCGCCGGCAGATTCCTGAGCCCCCAGCGTGGAAGCTCCAGCAGCTGCGCGCCGGTTGCCTTTTGGCTTTTGCACATGGATGTGTTATGCCAGGGCTTGGGCAGCAGGAGCCGGGGGCTGCCCTAGCCCCCAGGGCTGGCAGTGGGCTTGGGGCAGCAGGTTTTGGGCAGCCACGTCATAGATCGCTGCATCCGCGCTTGTTCCACGCCTCCGCAGCGCGCCCGGTGCTCTCCTGCCTCCAGCCTCTTCCCTGCCTTTCGTGAGAGCTAATTGCTGCCTTGGGCATGTGAAAAAAAAAAAAAAACAAACCAACAGTTTTCCTACCTTCGTTAAGAGGAGGTGAAATACTAGCAAAAACGGAGCCGCGGCAGCTGTAATTGGTGGGCTGATGGCAGCTGCTCGCGTTCCCTGCGGAGTGGCCTGCAAAGGGACATGCACTTTTGGAGGATGTCACCTCTGCCTGCCTTTCGCTCGTGCTTTCCCCGTAACCATGTCCCCTGGCGTGTAGCTCAGAGCTGCCATCCTTCCTTTTGGTTCCCCCAGCTCGGTGGGAAGCGGGAGAAGGAGGCGGATAGTGCCACGGCGTAACGCTGCTCGTGGCGGGATGACGCTCTGGCTTCTTCCCTTCCATGGTCACTTCGGTGTTGGTGTTGACGCGTTGCGCGCGCGCCCTGCGTGGGGACGAGCACGCAAACCCAGCTGAGGGGTGACAGCTTGTTTGGGGGATGTGAGCCTTGGTTTGTGCCCTTGCACGTGGCGGCCCTGGGTGCGTGTGGTGGCGGTTGCTGTGCCCGCGCCGTGCGCGCTGGCTGCGCTCTTGGCACCCAAACGAGCGCTCGCCCCGCTCCCGTCAGCGGGGAAGCGTGTGCCTCGGCGGAGATGTGTGGGAGAAATACTACGGGCTCTGCCGTCCGTGGGCTGGTGCAATTCATGCTCCGGCGGCAGGGGAGGGCGGGGAGCTGGTGGCGGTGACACCTCGGGGCCAGCAGCTCCTTCCTGCGCCTCTGACAACGCGTGTCACTCCGAGCCAGCGACCACGCGTGACAGCGTTACACGTTGCCTACGGTAACCGGGTGTTTTTTGCGTGTGTGTGTGTGTGTCTGTGTGTGTCCCCACCCTCGCGTCACCTCCGGCGTCCCAGCTCGCAGACGGTGAGGTGTGTAGGAGTCGGCACCGCGTGGGAGTTCGGGAATTTTAACTCGCTGCGTTGCGGAGCTGCCGCTGCGCCTGCGGGGCCGGCGGTTCTCCCCGCGGGGATGCGGGAAGAGAAGATGCTGCCTTTCCCGGGGGGCTGCTGCGGGGGCTGCCGGCGGGTGAGTGTAGGAGAAGCCCTGAGCTCCTCCTGGCTCCGCAGCAAACTTCCCCTGGAGTTGGCGTTCCCAGGCTGCACCATCGGCCCTGCACTGTGGACCAAGTCACTTCTGCACCGTGACTCGGTTTCCCCTGGCACAGAGTTGCTGCCGCCGAGCTCTGCCAGGGCTGTGCCTGGCCCCAGTATTTCCTGGGTGTTTTGCTGGCTCCTTTTCCAGCTGCAATTCCCGGGGCGGAGTGGAGGGACATGCTTAGTCTCCCCACTCTTGCAAGATGGAGGCTGGGAGCTTCTTTCCCCCTCCATGTTGTAAGGGAAATGAGAGGGTCTTGCAGGTGACAGGGTCTCCCCCATCCCAGGATTTTGGTTCCTGCGTTTACCCATCCCCGTGGGCAGCACCCTGGGGTGGCAGCAGCTGCAAGCAGGGTGTTGCTGGGGGTTTCCCGCTGGTGGGTGCTGGGGTGGCCCCGCAGGGGAGGGAAATGCCACCGTCCCCTCCCCTGGGGTGCCACACAGCCTGGCCCAGGGCTGCGTGCTCGGGTGAAGGAAGCGGATGCCGTGGTGGGAGGAGGCGCTGGCAAGGAGGTAACATCCCCATGGGTGATGCAGGTGCCTGGGGGAGCCCCGGTGGGGGACGATGTCTGGTCTCGGCACCCAGGACTGGAGGAAAGGAGCAAGGAGAGGCGGATGCCGGCGCTACTGGGGGAAGAGGGACAGATCCTGCTCCCTCGCTGCATATGTTGCCGACGCAGGGTGCCGTGAGTGGAGCACATGCCTGGAGAAGTCTGTCCGGGGTGTTTCAGGCTGGTCTTCTTCCCCCTTGCCTCTTCTACCTTCCCCTGCTCGGGGCATGGCCCCTCTCCCTGGTGTTCGGGTGGAGGGTGACGGTTGCCGCTCGCTCTAACGGCTGCGATCCTGCGCCTCCTCCCTTCCTGGCTGCGAGCAAGCGCTGGGGGGGGGGGAACGCTTGGTCCTGAGGGTTAAAAATCTTCCCTGGGGTGCACCAAGGGGCTGCACCCCACACCCCTGCCCCTCAGGAACCAGCCCTGGCCCTTAGCTTGCACCATCTCAGCTCCTTCCACCCCTTCCCTCTCCCGAGGAGGTGATAACGCTCGGCAGCTCGCTGGGTGTCCCCTCTGGGTGCCCCACCGGGACACCCCGGTGGTTTGGCACGGGAGGGGTTAAGTGTGCGGCCAGCGAGCGGGAAGGCTTGCCATGGGTGTTGCTGGGAACAGTCTGGATCCATGGGTGCACCCTGCCATCTGCACATCGGGATTTGGTGAGTGTGCAGGGGAGGGACCCCGATCCCCGGCCCCCTGGGTGCCCCCTGCTTCGTGGGGAGAGGTGGGGGCTCCCCTGCAGCACAGGGTGGGACGCAGAGGAGTTGTGGGGAAGGGTCTGTTGCTGCTCAAAACCCACCAAGCATTGACGATGCCATGGCCTGGGGACCGCTTCCTGCTCTACGTGTGCCTGGGCACTGTCGCTTCATCTCGGTGGTGCCACCGTGGGAGATGGACCCAGCTCAGCCCTGGCAGGCACCGGGGTGGGGAGGTGCCCTGTCCCCGTGCCCCTGACGCCTGCCAGGAGCAGCATCTGCCCAAGGCTCTCCTCGCTGGCGAAACTGGGCAGGGCGAGTTGTGCAAAGGTCCCGGTCCTGGGAGCACCATGCGCTCCCAGACATTTCCCGGCGTGCTTGCTCCTTTCGTGCTCTGAGGGGCTGCAACAGCTGCCTGGGGGGAATCCCTTCCCCTCCCAAACCACCCTTCGCCAGCACTTAACATGTCTTTCCCGGTGATTTTCTCAGCAGATGTAGCCATTCCAGCAGCTTTTCGGCTCCCTGTCCCATTAGAGCGCTGCTCCCATGTGGGACCAGGGCTCCCAGCAGCCACCGACAGGTGCTGGATGCTGGTGGTGTCCATGCAGTGGGAAGGAGAGCTGGGAGACCTGCACGGTCTCTCCTGGGATGCTTCCTGGCGAGCGGGCAGTGAAAGGTGCTTTGGACCCGTTTTTCTGCTTTAATTGGCTAGTTTGGCTTCTGGAGCCCGTGTGTCCGTCTGGAGAGTCACTCAGTCCATGCGGCAGCGCTCCGGAGCTCAGTGTGGGCACTCCGCTGGAGATGGAGCTCAGCTTTGAATTTCCAAAGAGAAAAAACTTAAACCTATGCTAGGAAGGGTAATTTTGGGGGTTTGGTGTTGGTTTGTGGGTTTGGGGTTTTTTTTTCCTCCCCTTGGCAACATAAACAGCATCCCTGACAGCTTTACATTGAGTTTGCCATGGCAACCTATAGCAGCCGAGTGTTTCCCATACCCCATCCCCAAAGTGGGAGAGGAGATGAACCCCGTGGGGTGGTGCCTGAGGGGCAGCATGCGGGATTTGGATGCGGGCAGCCTCTGTACCGGTGCAGCTGGGCAAATCCTTGGGGAAGGCGATAACTTTGATCCAAATGGCCTGAGGTTTGCTCAATGGGCCTGATCCTGCCCTGCCAGCCTGGCGGGGTTTGTCGCTCTGGGCAAGGGCAGGTGGTGGGTGGTTGTGCTCTTCCTCAGCGCGGTGGTTTCTGCCCTGGGTGGTGGGAGATGTCCAGGCTGGAATGAGATGTGGGGAAGCTGAGCTGGGGTGCGGATTCCCCCTCTTTCATGGGTAATAGAGGAAAAAACCACCGGAGCTTGGTCAGGGCTTGCTCCGTCTCTGGTCATCTGCTGGGATGGACGGGGTGGTGCTCACATCTGCCTGCCGGGGTCCGGTTGGAGCGCGCTGAGCGGAGCAGGGAGGATTTGTGCTCTTGCCTGGTGGCTTAGGCAGCAGCCACAGGCTGGCGTGTGCCGGGCTCCTGGCGCTGTGGGATTCCTTCCCTGAAGATCCCTGCCGGCATCGCAGTGAGACCGCTCATGGCTTGGCCGCAGGTGTCACGTGCGGCATGTCTGGCTGATTTTTTTTTTTGATTTTTTTTTTTTCCTTGTCCCTCTCTGAGCAGCCACTTTCCTCTCCCCCGTGCTTAAAAGCCAGCGGGTCCCTTTCCTTGTGCCAGCGGCTGCTCCGCTGCCTGGGGTGGGCACACAGAGAGGGCTGCTCCGGCCCCGGCACTGGCCTGCGGCCGCTCTTGCCAGCCAGGACGGAGGTGTAATGCAGCCGTTTATTATTCTGGGCAGGTTTGTCTGCAGCACCGCATCGGCTTTGCCGCTCCTCGCCAGCCGCTCTCTCCTTCCCAGAGCGTGCACGCTACTTCCCCTGGTTCGCGCCCCGGCCCACGAGTCGAGAGGGTCCGTGTCCTTCATCACTGCCACCCCCAAGCTCCTCCTTGTCTGCAGCCACCCTTGTGCCACTGGGGGATGCTGTCTGGGAGGTTGCTGGTGGCTCAGGGGGTTCCGTGCAGCCGGTTCCTGCGCAGGGCAGGGTGTTTGGGCTCCCGGTCGGGCTCTCCCGCTTTGGCTGTGTTTTCTTGCCCTGCGTGCCACGGGGACCCCCAGGGAGCACTTCTTCCTCTCCAGTGCCTGGGGGCTCTGAAAATGAGTTATTAGAGTTAGGGACAGGCTGCTGAATGCTGTTGGAGTCATTAGGACCTTGCTAGAGCGTTGGCTGTTAGGGAAGCCTAACGGATCCTTCCCAGCCTCGCCAAGGAGTGCGGGAGCATCTCCTGTGCCGGTGGGATGGGGCAGAGATGGACCAGGAATGGATCTCTGACCCCAGCCTGGAGCTGGAGGAGGATGATCAAAGCAGATGTCAAGAGCGTTCCCCCGCCACGGTCCCTCCTTTCTTTGTGACCAGTGGAGCAAGTCCCTGGAGCCGGCAGCGCTGGAGGGATGGAGCCTCGTGGCTGGGCTCAGGCTGGTGACGATTGGTGCCCTGTAGGCTGCTTTAGGGGTAATTATGGACTAGGCTGTTACAGTATTAATTAACTGTCTTTCTCTTAACCGCCGAGCTCTCATCAGAAGGTGTTAGTTGCTCTGAAAGGGGAGAAAAAATAGTGTTGAGGTGGGGGGAATTATCTTTTTTTCCTCTTGATCAGCAGGAGTCTGCTTAATTGGACCTGCCGTCTCCTACCTCCCGCTGCCGGCAGCTTTCGTGCTTTTAAATGATAGATGAGCTCGGCTCCCTGAGGAGCAGCGGGGTGACCGGACTGGGCATGGGCAAGGATGCTGGTGTCCGAGCTGGTGCTGGTGATCTCCACTTCATGGGGCAGCGGTGATGTTCTGTCCCCAGGGTGCAAGTTTGGGTGCCCCTGGAGCTGCAGCAATGCCGTGGGGGGAACATGTCCCTGACCTTCCCGTGGCGGTGGCCTCGCTGGTCTCCCTGAGGTTCGGTTGGTGCCTGTTGCCTCCTGATAACGCCAAGAGCTGCCCTGGGCGTTGCTGGCAAGGAGGGGAGCTGCTCGCAGGGGCCGTGTCCTGGGTTGGGTGTGAAGTGAGGGGTGCTTTACTTTTTGGGGGGTCTTGGTGCCCCAGAGATGGCGAAGCCAGTGTGACCGGAGCTGGAGTTGGGGCCATTTACTGCGGGGTGGTGCTGGGACAGCCCCGTGATGGTCTGGAGTCTGTCTGTTGGCTTTGCGAGGGCTGGTGCATCCCGTGGGCTCCCGGGATGCAGCAATGGGTGTTTTCCCTCCTTCCTTCCATTCTTGTCTGGCCACTTGGCCTGTCGCTGTGCTGCCTCTGGACTCCTGTCTCGGTGCTGATTCTGCCTTTGTGGCCATTCCCCTGTTCGTTTATATTGCACTAGGAAAGGCTTTATTTTCTCTCCATGAAGAGCCTCTCTCGCAGGCTCTTCGCCTCTGTGGCACTGGAGAGGTGCCCGGGAGCTTCGCTGCTGGCATCTGAGCTCGGGAGCAGAGCCGGAGCGTGCCTTGGGCGAGAGAAAGCCCCCTCCAGCCCATGCCACTCTGCCTGCTCCCTGCATGTCCCTAGCGCCTGTCCTCTCTGCCCGGGATGTCAGCTGGGGACCCCAAATCCCTGGGGTTTGTGGGTGTGGGATGCTCCTGGTCCTTGGCTGGCAGCGGTTTGGGGCTCTGGGAGCCGAGGCTGAGAGCCCGCTCGCTGCCTTCGGGGGGGACAGCACAAGAGCTTGTGCGCAGGGTAGATAGAGGGCTTCCCGAGACACGAACTGAAAGGGTCATTCATGCAAAAGCCTCTTCATTTTAGAGAAGCACGCAGGTTTTAGCAGCTCTGCTGGTTCCTGCCGACTCTCTCCGCTGATTAAAAGTCTGCTGGGTGCTGCGAGCCCCTTTCCGGGGGTGCCGGCTAGCTCGGTGGGGCGCTTCTGCTTACCTGTTGGCAGCGCCGTAAGCCGGCACTCCCGCCCCGGGACGGCAGCCGGTGGAGGAAGCAGCTGTTTTCCACTGCCGAGATGTATTTTTAAACCAAACTGAATGGGAGCGTTTTTCTGGGCCGGGCAGCTGGGGGGTTGAGCGAAGAACCACCTGGGCGCCCTTCCTGCCCGGCCCCGCGCGCTGCTGGAGCTGCTGCTGCCGGTTTTCCCCACGGCGTGGCCGAGCGCCTGTGAAATGCCCCGGTCAGTGCCGAGCCCATCTGAGCTCCCTGCAAAGTCAACTTCTGCTCATCCAGGTTGTGGGGTTTTTTTTGGTCAAATCATGCTGAGCCCTGGGGCTGGGTGAACAAGCCAGCACCTCCAAACCATGTTATTTCTGGCAGGTGCCCACCCTTGGGTGCTGTTGCTCCTGCTGGCCCGTCCCGTGGGGCACATGCATTTATTATCAGACCTTCTCATGCTGGTATTTTTGTTTCCCATCCTTGTTTTTGCAGCTCCAGTTGCTGTGGTATCCAGGGAGCCCTCCTCCTTCTGCAGGAGATGCACGCTGGTCGTTGCTAAGGTCGCCTCCGCGGTAACATGCACATCCTGTTTACACCTTTATCTGGAGAAGTTGGGCTTGGTTAGAGGCACCCACTTCACCCGGGCAGCCCCCAGGGAAGGGGCCGTCCCGAGCATCCCCCCGCCGGACCCTCGAGGGAGGGCGCTGCAGGAGCCGCGAGCCGGCGTCGCCGCCACCGCGCCGGCAAGATGACGAACAACGTGGCTGACCACCACCCCGGGAACTCGGTTGCTGAAGGCAACCATGAGGGGGACTTTGGTTGCTCCCTGGTGGAGCTCAGGAATCTCATGGAGCTGAGGAGCGCTGAGGCAGTTGCCCGGCTCAACGACTCCTATGGTGGCGTGCAGAATGTCTGCAAGAGGTTGAAGACGTCGCCAGTTGAAGGTAAGTGGCCGTCCTGTGCTCTGCAAGGTGGGACCATCCCCTCGGGTCTGACGGGTGCCTCTGGGGTGGCGCCACGCGGGGCTCAAGCTGGTGGCCGGAGGGTGATGGCTCAAATAGCTCTCGTGGCTGAGCTCAGAGCGGGGTCCCGTTGATTCCATCACGAGCCTTGTGGGAGACAGCTCCCTGCATCGTCGCACAAGGATCATTTAGGGTAGAGAGGGAGGAATAAAAAAAGAAAAAGAGGAGCAGCATCTTCCCTGGGGGTTCCCCTGAGGTGCAGCTGGGAGCCCCGCGTCCCTCGGGAGGACGGAGCGAAGGTGGGATGTCGGCAGGGGTGAAGAGCTGATGGGGAATGGGATGGGGGGGCCTCGTGTCCACAGCCCAGCTGCTGCCCCGCAGGTCGGCACCAGCCTTTCCCCGGTTTAATCATTTACAGCGCTAACGGCAGGGCTGCGTGGGGTGCGGGTGAAGGAGAGTGTAAAGGTTGGAGCGCGCCCGGGGAGGTTTCTGGGCTACCAGGAGCGTGTTTGCAGGGTGTTAGCATCTCGGCCGAGGGACAGGCACCATGTCCCCAAAGGGGACAGGGAGATGCACGTGGCCTTCCCCCGGATCTGTAGGGCTGCTTGAGCGGCCGTGGGAGCATAAAACCTTGGGTGCTTCCGAGTATCGCAGGTTTGAGCGGTGGCGGAGATGGCTGCCTGTGGGTGCCAGGTCACTTTTGGGAGGCTTTGGTGGAAGGATGTCACCTCTCCTCCCCCTAGTCCCAGCTGGCCTTTCCAGACCTCCGTATGGAGGAGCAGGCACAGGACACCCGGTGTGGGGAGGCTGCGGGTGCGTTTGCGTGGTGATGCACCCCTTCCTTGGCATTTCAAAGGGGTATAGGGGGAGAGACCCCCTGCTTACAGCATCAAGGGCTTACCTGGGGCTGGGAACAGCACTGGCTGGATGCGGCCCCACAGTCGCTTTGTGGGATGGGGGACGTGGCTGCCCCTCGGCTCTGAAAATTTGCAGGTTATTATTAGTGCTGTAAGCTGGGGATTAGCCTATTTCCCAGCTGTGAGTGGGACCGGGAAGGGGAGACAATATCGGGATGTCATTAGAGAAGGGGGGGGACTCCCGGTGGAAATACCAAGTCCAGGTCACAAAACAATGTGTTTGGCCCTGCCAAACTGGGAGCGAGCTCCTTTGGGGGTGGGAGGGGAGGGGGAGAAGCGAACCCGAAAGGCTCTGCCTTGGCCTGACAGCTTTTGCCGAGGGCGAGGCAAAGGGCTGCCCCTCGATCCCGAGTGCTGCTTCCAGGCACTGGTTGGCGTCACTGTATCCCATGTCCCCACCGTATCCCTGACTCTCCCCCTTGCTCTGGAGGTGAGATTTGTTGCCGGTCCCAAACCCCGTCTTGTTGAGCACAGAGAGCAAAGAAAGGTTATTCCCTACAAGTTGTGATTTTTAGGAAAATTGAAAGCCCAGGGCAGCCTGTGGCACGTCCGTTCGATCCCATCAGAGCGGGGTGTTTGGATCCTGCTGTGCTGGGGCTGCCTCTCCACGGGCACCTACCCGAGAGCCCGACATACAGTGTGACACTGCCACGGTGCCACGATGAGGGAAACCCTGGCAGGTCAGGAAGCTGCAAAGCAGGATTATGTCCGCTGCCTTGATGCATCCATGGGCAAAGCCTGGGAAATGGGGAGTGAGGTGCCTGGGCGGCTGCTCGCCCCGGGAAGTGCAGCGCAGGTGAGCCCGGGTTGTGTTTGCGGGTGGGATGCCCCAGATGGGGTTTTGTGAAAGATACACAATCTGAGGGATGCCAGCTGTGTCTTGGCACGCGTGGCGTGGGGCTGTTTCCCTCTGGGAAGTCCTGTGTGGAGAGTTGGGGCTGACTCAGGCTTGTCCCTGAGCCCCCCTCTGCCTGCAGACACCCCCCACCCCAAGCTGCCACTGCCTGGACAAAGCCTGGGAGCTTCGCTGGACCTGTGGGCATGAGACGGGCACTGGGTGTGTGTCCAGGCACTACCCAGTGCGTGTCCCAGCTCTGTGTTGCAATAGGCAACCCTGTGGAGATGTCTGTGCCCGGCTCTGTGCTCATTATCCCTCCGCTCGTTATCCTGCTGGGATGGCACACAGCTCCCGCTTGCACACGTGGCCTTGTGCTCTTCCTGGGTGTCACCGGAGGAGGCTGTTGGCACAGCAGAGCCTGCCCGGGGTGTCCCCCAGACCTCCTGCCACACCGTAAAACACAGCAGCCCATTGTGGGCAATGTCTGGAGTGGTTTGATCCTGTCTGGGTGTTCCTGCCCCTCCGTGCTGCTGCTCCTCTCTCCCTGCTGCAGCGTTGGCTGTCCTCCATCCAGCCTGGCACTGTCCCCATGGGGTAGATCATAGAATAGTTTGGGTTGGGAAGGACCTTAAAGCTCACCCAGTCCCACCCCCGACCCTGGGCAGGGACACCTCCCACCAGACCAGGTTGTTCCAAGCCCCGTCCAACCTGGCCTTGAACCTCCAGGGATGGGGCAGCCACAGCTGCCCGCAGTCCACTCCAGGGGCTGCCTTCACCCCCAGGGTGTCCCTTGGGTGGTTTGTCCTCGTAGGGTGGGATCTCTCCATGCTAGTGTTTGTTTAGGGAGGGTCTCTCCAGCATCGGTGTGCGGGTCTGCTGGGACCTGCTGCTCTGGTTCTTGCCCTGAAAGCTGTCGGTGGACCCCAACCCCTTAGGGGTCCTCCTAAAGGGGCTTGAGGTGGGAGGGCTCTTGCTGGGTGCTGGCTTTCCACTTCCTCCCTCAGCCCCATCCCCGAGGTGGGAAGGGGAGCAGGGTGGGAAGTGGGGAGCAGGGTGGGAAGGGGAGCAGGGCGGTGGTGGCGAAGCACAGGCAGCTTCGGTGAGTCACCGATTAAAGCGTCTCCCTTCCTGGTCTCCCCTGGGTGACGAGTGTCAGCAAACACCGCCCTGACTCACCCGCTGGCGGTAGCGGCTCCCCAAGGCTGTCACCTCCTTCCCGAGCCGGGGCGAGGAGCTTGCTTTTGGCGGGGGAATCGCTCTTTGCATGAAGGTTTTGGTAGCTGAAAGCAGCTTTCCCGGGCTGCAGTGCCTCCCCTCTAACCAGGGACCGGTGACTGCACAGGGGTTTTGTTCTCCTGCTGTCACTTGTGGCCTCCATCCAAAATTTCTAATCCACTTCCCCACTAATCGGTGCCCTGCAGTGGCCCCGGCCAGGACCGGCGGTGCGTGTCTGGAGCATGTGCCCACGTCTTCTGCTCTTCCCTGCATCAGCACAGATAAACCGAAAGCCACCCTCTTCCCCCCGTTGCCCCAGGAGGGTGGGGGGCAGCTCTGGGGCCATGCCCGTGGGTGGGACGTGGGTTTTGGAAGAGCCACGTGGGCAACCTCCCGTGCCCCGCGGCAGCATCCCGCGTCCTCGTGTGGGAGCGTGTGTGTGCCCGTCACGCCTGCCCGCGGCACACGCCGTGCCTCCCCGGCCCTGGCGCCGGCATGAGTCAAGCCGCAGCAGTTAGCCATATTTTCCATCCGTCCCGCCGGAGACGTTGGGCAGGAAGCATTCCCGCATGGGTTGGGCTCAGGGAGGCCGTTGTCGGGGCTGGGAGATCCCAGGATCCTGCTGCCCCGTCACAGCTGGGTGGGGACGCCAGCGTGTCCCCTCCCTGCAGCCACGGGGTGTAGTCGCAGGGGAAAGGGGGGTGCGTGGGGGGCAATGGGATTCATCCTGCTGCTTCCTCCCGGCTGGGATGCAACAGAGCTGGTGGGGAGGTGTCCCCTGAGTGGGAGGGCTTGGTCCCCCCCCAGGAGGGCATTGCTGCCAGGCTACTCCAGGCACCAGGACATGTCTGGGGCCAGGCGTTACAGCCGGTGCATCTCGGGAGCTGGCAGCAGCCCCATGGGCCATCTTAAGGTGGAGAGCAGGGGGGTGCTCAGCGTGGGGCTCGATTAAGGTGGTGCTGGGCAAGGAAAGCTGCTCTCACCTTGGACCTCAGCAGCTTTTTAATGCCTTTAATGCAGGGGATGTCTGGGGAGGAATTGCCGTCTCCCATTGCTGGCCCCTGTCCCAGGATGGGAGGGCTGTGAAGGCTGCTGTGCTCGTAGTCCCAGGCAACCAGGGGGCGGGAGCCCAGGCTCCCCTTTTGCTCCCCTTTTGCTCCCCTTTTGCTCCCCTCTCTCTGGGGTTGCTGCACGCAGCCAGAGGGAGCAGCAGCCCGGCTCAGGGCTGTCCTTCTCCTTCCCTCGCTCCCACCACCCTGTTTTCAGCAGCAGCTCCGTGTCTCCTCCACCAGCTCCCCCCTCCAGGCGCTGGTTTGGCCGCGCTGCCCCAGTCCCTGCGGTTGTGGCACGTCCGTGGGGCTCGGCTGAGCTCGGAGACGCTCCTGCTGCGCCGAGTCGTTCTCCGCGGCGGCTGCTCCTCCGAGCTGGCAGGAGAGAGGGATCAGGTGGCTCCGTCAGCTCCGAGCGCCGCTCGCGGTGCCAGATTTACGGCTAATTTGATGCAGCATGTAAACAAGCCGGCCAGTGCCAACTGGCATTAACTGGCACTCGGGCGCTTCGCGAGGCTGCTGCACCGGCAAGAGACGTCTCGGCGTGCTCACCCTGGACCCTGTGCGCTGTCCTGCCCCACGGGTCGGATGTCCCCTGCCCCACGGGTGACAGGAGCAAAGCCCTGCCTTGGCTCCCCCCTGCCTGCACCTCATGCCCCCCATGCAGGCAGGGAGCTGCTCCTCGCGGGGGTCCCAGTGGGGGTGGGGTGGGGGGGCTGTGGGGCAGTGGTGGGGTTTGCTCTCATCTCCATGTCTTCCCTTCTCCAGGCCTGTCCGGGAACCCGACCGACCTGGAAAAGAGGCGGCAGGTCTTCGGCCAGAACTTCATTCCTCCCAAAAAGGCCAAGACGTTCCTGCAGTTAGTGTGGGAGGCACTCCAGGACGTCACACTGATCATATTGGAAATCGCAGCCATAATCTCCTTGGGCCTGTCCTTCTACCACCCTCCGGGCGGTGACAATGAATGTGAGTCCCTGGGGTCCCTGCAGTCCAATGGGGTGCCCGGCAGGGGACCCACGTGAGCCCAGCCGTGCGGGAGCAGAGCTTTGGGACAGGTGGTGTCTCTGGAAGGTCACCTCGTGGGTCTCTCCGCCCTGGTGCAGGTGGAGCTGGGAGCTACGTCTGCTCGCCCTTTAGGTGGTGGCTTCTCCCCATCCTTGGGGTCCTTGGCATGGTCCTGTCCAGGGACCTGCACTGCTGGCTGTGTCTGGGCACAGCTGGCTCCATGGCACAGCTTGGGGCTGCTCCTTGCTGCTCCCCCAAGAGATGCTCAAAGGCCAAGGGGTCCATCCGGTGGCTTCCCAAGTCCCGTGGGGCTTCTCTTTTGGTTTGGGCACGGAGGCACAAGTCTGTCTGTCCCCTGGTACCACCCCTGACCAGGGAGTGCTCCTCCCAGCCGTGACACCCCATGTGTGGCTGAGTAACAGTGTTGGGTGAGTTCCTCCTCCCTGGCCCTGGTTCTCTGGAGCGTTGGAAGAGTCGAGCAGGGGCAGGGATCCGGAGATGCAAGGAGACGGTGACTCACTGGAGGGTCACGCAGCGCAGGGAGGGCTGGGTGCTGCAACTGGAAATAGAAGCCAGTTGTCCCGGCTCTCTCAGCCCAACCTCTGCCAAAAATGAAAAGTGAAGAAGAAAAAGAAAAAAAAAAAAAAAAAAAAAAGGATAAAAAAAAAAAAAACAAAAAAAAAAAAAACAAAGCCAAAATGCCTCCAGGGATGTAAAAACCCTCTCCTGAGAGCAGGGGAAGCCCTTGGACTAGCTCATGGAGGAGGAGGGAGGAGTAACTGTCTTCCAGCTCTGCTCCGAGCGTGTTACTCAGAGGAAAGCTGGTGTCTTGTGCAAACAAAAGTTCTCCTCCGACTGCAGTGTGCGGCCAGTCGGCAGGCGGTGTGGAGGACGAGGGTGAGTCGCAGGCCGGCTGGATCGAGGGGGCGGCTATCTTGTTTTCGGTGATTATTGTGGTGCTGGTGACCGCCTTCAATGACTGGAGCAAGGAGAAGCAATTCCGGGGCCTCCAGAGCCGCATCGAGCAGGAGCAGAAGTTCACAGTCATCCGCAAGGGGCAGGTGATTCAGATCCCAGTGGCCGAGATCGTGGTGGGAGACATCGCGCAGATCAAGTACGGTGAGTGGAGGTGGTGGTGGTGGGGGACTGTCCCTCCACCTTGGGAGCCTGGTGGTTCCTCTTCTCTGCTTTGCCAGCCCTTTTGCCTTGTGGGAAAGCGTTGACTCCTCCAGTCGCTCTATTTTGCAGCACACTGTGGCTGGGAGCAATGGGAGATGCTCCCATGTGGGTGATGGAGCTCCACTCGCCTTGCCGCTTGCCAGCCTGGAGCTGGTCTGGCAGAGCTAAGCCAGGCTCTGCACACAGCTTTGGGTTGCTGGTCTCAAAAATTACTTATTTTCACAACAATTATTTATTTTCACAACCATGTCCTTGTGCTAAACTAGATCCTGCGCCTTGTTTGCTGGGGGTATGCTCAGCCCGTGCAACTCCCATCAGGAAGGAGATCGGTCCAACATGGTGTTCATTTTCACACAGGGCTTTTTCCTTCCTCAGCGCGTGGATGATGGGATCATGTAACGGTGTGGATGTAGCGGGAGGCTTTGGGAAGGAGGTGGTGTTGATTCAGTAAAACCAGATGGGGGAAGTGCTGATGGAGCAAACGTCCTCACAACGCTTTTGTGCATCAGTGAAGATTTTGGAGCTATTGGATATCATCTTATAATAACCATCTGTCTTATAATACCCGTCTGTTGCTTCTCCTCCCTCTAGATTTGGTCTGAGACTGAGTTTTGAGTCCTTTTGCTGACACACGAAGCCGCCTCCTGAGATGAGGCAGGCAGGGGTGAGCTGTGGCTGACCCCTGCCTTTGCTCCTTTCCTAGGTGATCTCTTGCCAGCGGACGGGATCCTGATCCAAGGCAATGACCTGAAAATAGATGAGAGTTCGCTGACTGGGGAATCAGACCAAGTCAAGAAATCGCTGGATAAAGACCCCATGCTGCTGTCAGGTGAGGATCCCAGGCGGCTCTTGCATGGTCGCTGCAGGGCTGGGTCTGTGCTGTGATGGAGAGGTGGTTGCTCCCGAACCCTGTGTCCTGTTTTGGGGTGGAGATGGGAATGGCGTGCCAGTGTCCTGTCTCACCGTGGCCTTCCTGCTGTGCCAGGTACCCACGTGATGGAGGGCTCCGGCAGGATGGTGGTGACGGCTGTGGGTATCAACTCCCAGACGGGAATCATCTTCACTCTCTTGGGTGCGGGAGAAGGAGATGAGGAAAAGAAGGTGAAGAAAGGTGAGGAGATCCACTGAACCTGCTTTTTCCCTCCTTTTGCTTTTCTCCCTTTCCTGGGAAGCCTCCACCGGTGTGCAACAAGCTACACCCACATCTGTGGGACACGGTTGTGTGTTAGTGCCAGTGACCCAGGCAGGTACGGTGAGCTCTCGAGGCGGTGGGGGGGGAATCACTCCCCGCTGCCCCTTCGCCCACAGCCTGGGGGTCGTGCTGCCTGAGGAAAGCCCCCCATGCACCCAGACCTGTGCTCGCCAGCTATTTCGGACATGGCTCCAACTCTCTCTCCTCCAGCCGGCCGCAGCCTGGAGTTGTGGGGTGGGGGGGGGCAAGGCTCAGAGGGAAAGGTGGCTGATAGTGATGCCCCGTGGTGCCATGGCACGGTGCTCCTTGCCCGCCCCGTGGTGGGAAGGTGAGTCCGCAGGATGTTGGTAGCCTGTCCAGAACCTTGAGGACTCTGCTGAAGATCTCTGCTGGTGTCCCCTGAGCTCCCTGGGGAAGGAGGCGAGGTGCAAAGGACGGCAAGAGGGAGAGGAGGGGTTTTGTGCTGGGGGTGGAGGGTAGGAGAGCAGCCAGGTGGGCTGTGGTGTTCCAAATCGTGCTGGGACTTGAATGCTTTCCTGCCTCATCTCTTGCATCTTCCTGCTCTGTGCCAGCTCCGATACCGGTTTTAAAGCCAGCATCGGTACAAGCCAGACTTGGGAAGCTCCTGCTCTCCCTGGTGTGTCCCTGCAGCCCTGTTCAGCAGGTCTGGGCTCACTGGGAGCAGCTGCGAGGTGCCAGGAGCTGGCAGGAGGGAGCTGCCGGCTGGCATCGCAGGCGTCCCTGCACCGGGGAGCCCTTCCCGGAAGGCGATGCCGGGGGTGGGAGAGTCTTGCCGGGCCTCTCCTGGCAGCCGTTGCGGCTCTGGGCCGCAGGTGCGCTGGGTTTCTTCAGCTCCGCTCGGCCGGGGCGGGCGGCTGGCTCGGATCACCGGCGTTCGGTGGCTGTGGAGCTCTCGGGGTTCAGCTGCCAGCTGGGAGGTGGGAGTACGGGGTGAGCCGTGGGAACGGCGCCGCTGTTGGAGCTGAGCAGTGGCTCGCTGGGGGCCCAGGCACAGCGCTTGGCGTTTTTCCAGCCTTCAAGCTCCGTCACTCGGCCCCGCAGCAGACCCAGCTCTGTGCCTTGCAGCCCTCGATTTGGCAGCAAAGTGGGGCAGGGGGCTTCACCGCCTCGTCCCCCACCGTGGTGCTGGGCCATGCTGGAGGGAAGGTGTATAAACCCCTTATGGCACTGGGTTTGTTTAGATTGCAGCGGCTCCCCGTGTTGTGGAGGCGCTTTGGAGACCCCCATGTGCAGACCTTGCCCACCACAGACATGGGGGGCACAGCCCCCCCACTATGGGTGTAATGCTGCCCACAGTGCGGGGCAGGTGTGCACCCAATGGCACCAGGAGGCGGGGAGCACTGGTGGCTGCACGGAGATTGAGCTCCACTGATGGTTTCTTCTCCCCGAGGGTCTGAGAGACCCCGGTACGCTTTGGAGCACTGACAGGGGTTGTAGCGGGTGCTTTGCAGGTGGGGAAGTCCGAAGCCTTGGGGAGAGGGGACCTGAGGGAGTCGGGGAGCTCCGGAGCCTCCCCGGTGCCGCGAGCTGTGGACCAAGGCACATGTGGTGTCCAGCGGGTGACTGCAGGGTGCCGAGCCCTGCGCGTGGATGCCGCTGGAGCAGTGCATGGCCCCTGGGAGCAGGGCCGGCCCTAGGCTGTCCCACCAGCCGGATGGTGAACGTGGGTCCATGTGCTCAGCCCTCCACCCTTTTTCTCTTTGAACAGGTAAAAAAACCGGAGCCCCCGAAAATCGCAACAAAGGTAACCAGCCTCTCCATCCTTTGAACCAGCACCACACTAACTACTGAGCATTCCTCCTTCCTTCCTTCCTTCCTTCTTCTCATCAGTCTGTGCTCTTTGCTGCTCCGGCGGGACTCTCGCCTCGTTGTCCTGGGAGAGGGTGCAACGGTCCTGCGGCCAGTGGCCCCGGCACAGCATCGCGGTGCCCTCCGGCACCCCACTGTGGGGCTGTACATAGCTGGGATGGGGCTGGCTGGCTTCCCCCGTGGCCACCTCGCCCCTGCGTGGGGCAAAGCCTTTGTGCAGGGAGGACAGGGCTCTTCCAGCAGCCTGGACCATTGGCAGAGCATCCCTTTCTCAGGGCAAACTTCATCCGTGTTGACATGAGCTGCAGCTGTGACCTGGTGGCTCTGAAGCGCTTGTGCCCCCCAGAAGTGATCCCTCTGCAGGGCTTGTGTTTGGGCCAGGCTCGGGGAGAGGCATGGGGCCCCTCATGCTATTCCTGGGATGAAATATCCCACGGGGCCTGGCCAACGCGACGGTTGCACCCTCTCCTCCCATGGCCTCGACTCCGTGAGCGTCTCCTCGCCAGTGTTTCTCACACTGTTCTTTGCAGGCTGTGGAAGAAGCCCATTTCTGCACCTCTCTCTCCACCTCTCTCTCTTTCTCTCTCCTCTCAGCAGTTTGAGTTTCCCTCCTTCCCGTCAGACTGTGTCCGGGTGCTTGTTTTGTCTGTGTCGGGTCTGTCATAACCGTGGAGGTGTCCGATGTGGAGCAGCCGCGAGCTCTGGGGTGTCTCAAGCCGTTGATTGAGTGGTGGCAGCCAGGAGGGGACAAGTCCCAGGGCAGCCGTGGGCAGCTGTGGGGCCATCGCTGCTCCTCCAGCCCCAATGGCTGAGGAGGAGCTTCTCGGAGGGTGGAAGGGGGTGGTCCATCCCTCTCCCCATCCTCCAGCCAACCTGGGTCTCCCTGGTGCAGACCTTGGGAGGACTGGACTGGACCTATTATAGCAGCTGAAAGCCTGGCCTGTCTCAGGTCCTAAAAATGTGATGGATGGCTCAGGGCTGGGGTTCAAGGAGCTGGCTCCCTCCTCTTCAATCTCCATCAGAGCTTCTAACTGTCCCCCTCCATCTCACCCCCTCAATCCCTCCCCTGGCAAGTGATTCCTGCTGAGCTGCCTCCAGGGCACTGCAGAGGCGGCACCGGGAGGGAGTGGGGCACAGAGCAGGGATGCTCATCAGGGGACGGGGGTGACCGGAGCCTCTCTGGAGTCAGCCCAAAGTGCTCCCCATCTGCTGCGGGGTGTAAAGCAGCCCTTGGGTGAGGCTAGAAGAGACAAAGCCTGGCCAGAGGGTTTCTTCCAGCGCTGCCTTAGAGGTGTGATCAGTGCAGGGGTCACATCGCCAGTGTCAGCTCTGAGCATCTTTTATCCGTGGCGCTGGGGTAGATGGCAGAAAACTTCCCCGTAGAGAGGTGGCAGGGCCCCAGGACACGGGGTTTCCATGTGCTCGGATGCGTGTGTCGTCGGGAATGGTTCTTGTTCTGGGTTTTCTCTCTCTCCCACCACCATCTTTCTCAGTGGTGTCCTACAGGTTTTCCTGGTCTCTCTCCTATTCACACGTGGTGTCTTATTTTGCCCTGGGCTGTAGCTAAAACTCAGGATGGTGTGGCCTTAGAGATCCAGCCCCTGAAGAGCCAGGAAGGGGTGGAAAATGAAGAGAAGGAGAAGAAGAAGGTGAAGGTGCCCAAGAAGGAGAAGTCTGTGCTGCAAGGGAAGCTCACGCGACTGGCGGTCCAGATTGGGAAGGCAGGTGAGTGGCAGTGGCCCGGCAGGAGCTGTCATCCCAAAGCTCTCCCAGAGGGCTGTCCCCTTCCCCTGCGTCTCCTCACCTGCTTCTCTGCTCCTTCTTCCCGCAGGGCTGATCATGTCAGCCATCACTGTCATCATCTTGGTGCTGTACTTTGTGATTGACACGTTTGGGGTGCAGGGGCGGCCCTGGCTGGCAGAGTGCACCCCCATTTACATCCAGTACTTTGTCAAGTTCTTCATCATTGGTGTCACCGTGTTGGTGGTGGCTGTGCCTGAAGGGCTTCCGCTGGCAGTCACCATCTCCCTGGCTTACTCTGTGAAGGTGAGAACACAATGCAGTGGGGTTGCTGGGGGTATGATGGGGAAATTCAGACTTTTGGCTCTAACGGTCTGGGTCATGGTGCCTGTTGCAGAAAATGATGAAGGACAACAACCTTGTGAGACACTTGGATGCATGTGAGACTATGGGCAATGCCACTGCCATCTGCTCGGACAAGACAGGCACGCTCACCATGAATCGCATGACCGTGGTGCAGGCCTACGTAGGGGACACCCACTACCGCCAGATCCCCGACCCTGATGCCATCCTGCCCAAGGTCCTGGACCTCATAGTCAATGGTGTCGCCATCAACTCTGCCTACACATCCAAGATCCTGGTGAGTTGGAGAAGCACAACGTTGTGTCTTGTGGCCTTCCCACCATTCGCCATCCCTGCAGCTCCCATCCTGCCCACAGCAAGGTTTGGCATTGCTTTTCCTTTTCCTTCTTCCCCTCCAGCCACCTGAGAAGCAAGCGGGGCTACCCCGGCAAGTGGGGAACAAGACCGAGTGCGCCCTGCTGGGTTTTGTGCTGGACCTGAAGCAGGATTACCAGGCTGTGCGGAACGAAGTCCCAGAGGAGAAGCTCTACAAGGTCTACACCTTCAACTCGGTGCGCAAGTCCATGAGCACGGTGCTGAAGAACAGCAATGGTGGCTTCCGCATGTACAGCAAGGGAGCCTCCGAGATCATCCTCCGCAAGTAACCGTCCTCCCCTGCTACCCCACTCCTCTCCCCATCCCGTGCGCTTCAGGCTCTCGAGGCACCGCGGAGCTGTTTTGGGGGGCTGTGGGGTGAAGGGTGCTCAGCTGCCGTGGAGCAGGGAGGTGCCTGTTGGGAGGTGCTGCCATGCAAAGTGTTTAACTCTCTCAAGGTGGCTTTGGGAAAGCTGTAGGGAGCTGTGGGTAAGAGGGATGATGTCCCCATTTTGCAGTTGGGGAAGCTGGGTGATGGGGAGCAGATTGCTGAGCCAGCAGCGTGTGCCACCACTGGTCTCCCTCACCCTCCATCCTGGTCCTGCGTTAGGTGCACTAAGATCCTGGACAAGAACGGTGACCCTCGGGTGTTCAAGATGAAGGACCGGGATGAGATGGTGAAGAAGGTGATAGAGCCCATGGCCTGCCACGGGCTGCGGACCATCTGCCTGGCCTTCCGTGACTTCCCTGCTGATGCTGAGCCAGACTGGGACAGCGAGAACGAGATCCTGTCTGACCTGACCTGCATCGCTGTGGTCGGGATAGAGGACCCTGTACGGCCGGAGGTACTGAACACCAGCTCTGCCCCGGCTGTCTTCCACCTCAGCCCCATTCCTGGGCCAGGAGCACCTTTTCCTGCTGCTCAGGACCACAAGCCCCTTATGAAAGCACAAGCAGCTCCTCTGCACCCATCCCTGAAGTGTGCCATACTACCACCTGCCAGCATTTCTCTCCTGTACCTGGACAAAATGACCTGGTGGCAGGCTGTTTCCACCCAAACTTTCCCCACAGCTGCTGTCAGGGGTTTGCGCACAAGCCAGATTGGTTCCACATGCAGTTGAAAGGTGCATGGAGGCACCACGTAGGGGTGGCAGAGGGGTGTTGGAGAGGGACAGGGCTGATCTAGCTGGTTCCTGGCAGGCATCTGGGCTAACGCAATCAGCTCTCCGATACCTGCCTCTTGATTACATTTTGGAGCTTGCCCCTGTGCTCCTGCCTTGCTTGCATCTTTCCTGATTAGATGTTCAAGTATCTGGGTCTGGGAATTGCATTACAGATGCCTGGTCTGCACCGGCTCTGGAGGCTGTTGATTCAATTTGGTAATTTCTCATTGATATCCTCTTCCCCCACCGCTCCGTAATAGATAAACCCATTAGGGCAGCAACGTGCTGCCGGTGCGGTGCGGGGGACGGCCAAAGTGCCCCCGTTGCGATGGATCCCAGGGCTGTGCCTCGGCTCCCGGCACCGCGGCATGACGGGGAGGAGGCAGCGAGGTTGCCTTCCCCTTGGGGCAGGGGCTGGAAGATCTCACGCTGTCTGTGCCGGAGGAGCCGCGCTCCGGACACGCGCACGAGTCTGGCTGGAGCCATGGCGAGGGCAGGAAGGTGCGGGGCAGGAGCAGCCGGCAGCGAGCAGAGGCTGGGCATCCCCTCTGGTCCCCGGGGGCTTCCCTCATACCCCAGGGGTAAATCGCTGAGCTGGTTCTGAGGGTGGGGTGGGGGGGGATGTTTTCAGTTCAGCATCTCATCCCCAGCAGGAGCGCTGAGCTAGGGCTGGGTGCAGGTTCCTGAGCCCACCAGGGCCCTTTCCAGACCCTTTTAGGGAGGGTGGGAAGAGATCTGCCTGGCTGCTGGGATACCCAGTGCCAAATCCAAGTGCCCTGCCCGTCTGCCCCCCTGACTCTGTCCTCGTCCCCCAGGTGCCGGATGCCATCCTGAAGTGCCAGCGTGCAGGGATCACCGTCAGGATGGTGACAGGGGACAACATCAACACCGCCCGTGCCATCGCCACCAAGTGTGGCATCCTGCTGCCGGGGGAGGACTTCTTGTGCCTGGAGGGGAAGGAGTTCAACCGGCTCATCCGCAACGAGAAGGGAGAGGTGGGAGAGCACCCCAGGTCCTGCTCTGCGGTGGGTGCGGGTGGCCTCTCCAACAGCCCCGGCAGCATAAGGTGCTGAATCCCGCTGGGTTTTCCTTCCTCTCCTTGGATAAACGTAGCTGGGCCCTCCGCTTCCCGGGATCCTCAGCCAGGGCAGCTACAGGGGTGTCTGGAGGCGAAAGCGCTGCCCTGTCCCAGTTGGGGTTTGCTCTCCTGTGGGGCGGCAGGTTCCTGGGGGGGGTCTCTTCCTTTTCTCACATGTGCCTCCTTCTGCAGGTAGAACAGGAGCAGCTGGATAAAATCTGGCCCAAGCTGCGTGTGCTGGCCCGTTCCTCCCCGACAGATAAGCACACACTTGTGAAAGGTGAGCGCCCACCAGCTCCCCCGGCTGCTGCCTCTCACCAAAGCGTCTCCTCCTGCTCTGCCCGGGTGTTTTTGCAGCATTATCAGTGCTGGCAGCCACCTCTTGGGGCTTATTTTCTCTGAACTGCTTGTCTCTGTTTCAGGAATTATCGACAGCACTGTTGGTGACCAGAGGCAGGTGGTGGCTGTGACTGGGGATGGGACCAACGATGGCCCAGCCTTGAAGAAAGCCGATGTTGGGTTTGCCATGGTACGGATGGGCGGTGGGTTTTCCCCGGGGCTGGCTCTTGCTCTCTCGGGTGGGAAACTAATGGCACACTTGGTTATTCTCAACACTGAAATTATTTCTGGACCAATAAAGCTACCTCTTCCAAATCTACAGGATGGCACAAAAAAAAGGAGGGGGGAAGAAACTTTCCTTGGAGGTTTGATTTAATTCTCATGAACTTTGTAGGACTGTTAGCAAAAGATTGATGGGAAGCAATCCTCTGAGAGCCTGGCCTAGGGCTGGGCTCTGTCCCCCCTGCAGGGACTGTGCCAAGCTGAAAGTGACACGGTGCTTGTGCAGCACCCAGAGCAGGGACCTGCCTGGCCCCAGTTTCAGAGCTGTGGGGTCCGGGAGAGCCGGGGGAGGCAGTAACTCAGCGTGACTTGGTTTATGCCTGCAGTTCTTCACCCAGGCTCGTAATGGGCAGCCCAGGCTCTGAGCGTCGTGCTGACGCTGCCTTGGGGACTTTATTTATGGTGAAGAACTCGGATCTCCTGCTTTGCTGCTTTTCTTTGCCCTGTCTGAAAGAAGCAAGAAAATAAACCTGTCAGTTTTAACGGGTTTCCTGTGAATTTTTCAAGTACGTGAGCAGGAGCCTGTTGCTGGGCGGAGCCTCACGAGCTTTGAGTAAATGAGAAATTTTTGGGGAGCAGGGATTTTTTTTACGAAGGCGTTAAATATTAAAGCGCAATTCTGGAGCCTTTAGGACAGACAGCAGAAGGGTAGTCTGTCTTCTCCTGGGGACCGTACCGCGGGGCTCCCTGCCCCGTGTGCAGGGTCAGACCCAGGCCAGGCACTGGGCTTTGCTGGGGGCTAGGCACCAGGGCTGCACCGCCCTCGGGTCTCCAGAGAGTGGGGATCCAACAGCATGTGGGGTTCCTTCGGCTGGTCTGTCCTGTTTGCTCCAGCGCTCACGCTTTGCAACAGCCAGGGGGTTTCCCTCCGAGAAACAAATCTCAAGAGCTTCTCCGGGAAAAGCACCAGGGAACAGGCTGGTTACGGGCATCACTTCGGTGCGTTTAATTACTGCAAAGCGAGCGCCTCTGTGTGCCAGCGGTGAGAAACGCAGCAAGCCCAGCTCCCACAGAGCAAATTCTGCCCTTCTGAGATGCTGCGGGTGACTTTGGGGAGGGTGTGGGCACACCTTGGGGCTGCCACCTCCCTCGGACAGGGCAGAAGGCACCAGGAAGGCACTGGGGCTTCAGGCTACTGAACTCTGTCCCTCATCTGGGGCTCCCAACCCTTGCTTGCAGCAGAGATGCCCGGCCAGGGATGCCAGTTTTCCCTGGCACAAGTACGAAGCCGTGCTTTTGGGCTGTTCTCCAGCTTTGCTGCAGTGTGGGTCCCGTCTGGGACACACACAGTGACAGGCTGTGGAGCTGCGCTGACTCAGAGCCCTGCTCCGGAGCCGAGCCGGTGTCTGTCCTTGAAGGCTTCACTGCTTTGGAGCCTCTGCTGTCTCGGGTGCTTTGGCACAGCCGCAGCAGCACTCGCTGTCGAGCAGGACTGGCACCGGCTCCTCTGGATCCAGCAGATTTTTCTCTCGGGGCTTTTTCTGGGAAAAAGGGGAGCCGGGCGGACGGCGAGCTTGCTCCCTGACTCACCCCATCACTTTCTCCCTGGTCCTCAAGGGCATTGCAGGCACCGACGTGGCGAAGGAGGCTTCGGACATCATCCTGACGGATGATAATTTCACCAGCATCGTCAAGGCGGTGATGTGGGGACGCAATGTCTACGACAGCATCTCCAAGTTCTTGCAGTTCCAGCTGACCGTTAACGTTGTGGCCGTCATCGTGGCCTTCACGGGTGCCTGCATCACGCAGGTACGGCACTGCTGGGCTCGGCAGGAGGAGAGCGGGGGCTCCTGCAAAACGGGGAGTGAAGAGAGGGAGATTTTGGTGATATGATGATTTTTTCCCCCCCCGCCTCTCTCTCTGCAGGACTCTCCCCTGAAGGCTGTCCAGATGCTGTGGGTGAACCTGATTATGGACACCTTCGCTTCCTTAGCCCTCGCCACAGAGCCCCCATCCGAGTCCCTGCTGCTGCGCAAGCCGTACGGCCGCAACAAGCCGCTCATCTCCCGCACCATGATGAAGAACATCCTGGGCCACGCAGTGTACCAGCTAACCATCATTTTCACGCTGCTTTTTGCAGGTGAGCTCTGAGGCCCCAAGAAACAGTGCTGGGGGGAAAGGAAAGGGGCAGAGTCCCAGCACTGGCTCGTGAGCCACCTTCCCTCAACAGCATTGGCGACCCTTGTACTCAGCTGTCACTCCGTGACCCCACGTTGGCCAAGACAGAGCTTATTTAATAACGGATGGGAAGCAGAGGGTTGTTAAGGGAGAGGATTCGCACTGAGGGTGTGGGTCTGCTCAAGACCTTGCTGGGTGCAGAGACCGTTTTAGCCAGGGCAGTGGGTTTTCAACATATTTAAGGAACTAAGGGGTCAGTGGGGCTTGAATGGGGGACTCCAGCTGCGTCAAGGGATCTTCAACAAGAGCCTGGGATCCTAATTCCACCTCTACCAGTGTAGAGCAGAAGTAAGAAGCAGGATCTCATCTTCTCCTTTCTTCCCTGCCCTTTCCCATCCCCTCCCCAAAACCCCTTCTCTGCTTAGGGGAGAAGTTTTTTGACATCGACAGTGGCCGAAACGCCCCGCTCCACTCCCCACCCACCGAGCACTACACCATCGTCTTCAACACCTTTGTCATGATGCAGTTGTTCAACGAGATCAATGCACGCAAGATCCACGGGGAGAGGAACGTCTTTGAGGCCATCTACCGCAACCCCATCTTCTGCACAGTGGTGCTGGGGACGTTTGCAGCTCAGGTGAAGCCGCAGAAATAGGGTGGGAATCAGATGGTGGGGCTGGGAGGGGACCATTGTGCAGACAGGACCTGCGTCTGCTGCAGTCGCTGCCCACAGCTCTGTCCTGTCCCCTTACTCTTCTCCAGCAGCTTCTTGATGACACAAAACCTGAATATTGGGGTCTGGATTGTATTGGGGGATGCCAGGGCTGGCCAGCCAGCGTGCCTCTGGTGTCCTCTATTTACTAGCCTGGATGTGAGGTCCTTCCTCCTTGATCCCAGGGAGGGAGGAAAAAGATGTGTGGCTCTAGGGGACCTTTTCATCCCGTGGCTGTGTCACACAGCCCTTGGAGGTCCCCGGTGTGTGACTTGTTCTCTCCTGTGCTGTAGATCATTATTGTGGAGTTTGGTGGGAAGCCGTTCAGCTGCTCCGGGCTCACCCTGAGCCAGTGGTTCTGGTGTATTTTTATTGGAGTGGGAGAGCTCCTCTGGGGCCAGGTAAGAGCCAGTCTGAAAACCATACCACGTGCCTCCATGCCACGGCGTGCTCACAGCCCGGCCTGCCTTTCCCTTCCCACTGCCTCCCTGCCCTTGCTCTCCCCAGTATTTATTCAAGGCAGCTTTGGAAGGGGGTGATGCTCCATCCCAGTACCACACCAGCAGTGAGGAGAGGAGGTTGCTAATCTACTCCTCATTCACACCCTGCTCGCAGTGGGGCACATCCAGCGGTGGCACCTCTCAGCTGCATCCTGGCACCTCTCTGCTGAGTCCCTGGCAGCTCGCTGCAGGAATGCTGCCCCTTGGCCGAGGCTGGCGGTGGGCTCCGTGCTGCCGTAGCCTGCAGGCTAAGGAGCTGCTCTCTCCCTGCCTCTCTCCAGCTGATCTGCACTGTCCCAACCAGCCACCTGAAGTTCCTGAAGGAAGCTGGGCATGGCATCACCAAGGAGGAGATCCCAGAGGAGGAGCTGCCTGAAGACGTGGATGAGATCGACCATGCTGAAATGGAGCTGCGGCGCGGGCAGATCCTGTGGTTCAGGGGTCTCAACAGGATACAGACGCAGGTACCGTGGGGCAGCGGGTACTATGGGGCTCTCCCTCCTCTCTCTCTTTCTGTCTCTTTCTTTCTCTCCAGGGCCTCTGTCTGGAAAGAGGCACCGGCTGCTGCTCAGAGGATGCCGTCGCCTCCCGGGCTAGACTTCTCCCACCACCTGTGCCTTTCTGGGTCTGCCCTGGTTGGGGAACCGGGATAGCCTGGCTTTCGGGGACAGCTCGGGGTCGGGGGAGGCACCAGTCTGTTCCGATGCGGAGCACGGTGTCCTGCAGCCTGGGGCCAGGCTGGACGTGCTGCTGATGGGCACCTCTCACAGCAGAGGAGGGGGCTCGGAAGCTGCGGGGGGGTCACGGAGCTACCTGGGCTCTTGGCAAGTTGTGCAGCGAGCAGGTCAGCTTTGAAGCTGCCCGTGGTCGCCGCTGGGACACCAGTGCCAGTGCAGAATGTGCCCAGGAGGGGTTTGCCTGCACAAGAGCTCTCCGGTCTCTGCTGCTCTGTCCTTCCTGGCAGCCCTTTGGTCAAGGGCTCTTGCCTCCCCTCCCTGCCCGCTCTCCAGGCTCCTTGCCTGGAGCTTTTGGCCCCGCAGCACACAAGGGGAGGAGAATCTATCCATTAACATGGTTTTTACATCAGCTGTTTCTCCCTGACTCAGTTCTTCCCCAAAGGATGCGTTTTCCCCCAGACTGCTGGCTGGGCAGGGCAGGGAGAGCTCCCTGCCACCGGGTCACTGCTCCTCGTCTTTCCTCCAGGCCTGGGCAGAGCTGCCCCATGGAGGAAAACTTGTAGGTCCCCAGTGTCCCCTGGCAGGCAGGGCTGCTGTGTTACCTTTTGTTCCTCCTCCTCTGGCCCTCCGACAAATGGAGACAACCAAAACAGCCCAGATACGGGGACTGGAGCAAGCACGGCAGCCGTGTTGTGCCACGTTCACTTTGCTTCTCCCCTGTGAGATGTTGCCTTGATGGTTTCAAGGGGAGGTTCAGCCTGTTGTGAGGGGTGGTGGGCTCTTCTGGGGGCACAGGGCAGCGCTGGTTGCTGGCGCTGCAGGGGGCTGAGCTGCCAGCTCGGTCCAGTTCCTTCCCGTGAAAGACGCGCTGGGAGCACTGGGCTGTTTCGGAAGCAGTCCAGATGTGTCAGAGGCCTGGTAGGTATGAAGGGCTGCAGTACCAGTGGCCAGGCATGGCGCTGGGGCTGAGCCCGGAGCCTCTGAGGTGCCTCCCTGCAGTCGTGGTGGATGTGGGCTGAAAACAAGCTCTGGCAACATGAAAAATGCTCCTGGACGCTGGCACGTCCCGGAGCCTCTATAGCAACTCCTTTCATGGCTGCGGAGCCCTGGGCATCGAGCAGAGCAGCTGGCAGGTCCATCCCGAGCATCTCGGGGCTTCTGTCCCGAGTCAGTGTGTCCTAAGCGAGAGCACAGGGCTCTCCCACGTGGGCCAGCGGGCTGGCTGGCACGGGGCAGGGGACAGTCCAGCTGCAAAGTGTCTGGGAAGCCATGGTGGCACCCAGCTGCTGCTCGGTTCCTCTGGCCTTGGCGTGCATCCACAGAGCAGCTGTGGTCCACCACCAAGGGTGCTTCCTTGCTGCATCCCTGCCTGCCCCTCCCGGCTCTGCTTCCGAGCCCTGCGCCAGAGCCGTGAGCCTGGGAGAGAGGCTGGAATGTCTTCCAGCACGGCCGGCTGCCA
This sequence comes from Chionis minor, assembly GCA_013398295.1. NCBI lineage: Eukaryota > Metazoa > Chordata > Aves > Charadriiformes > Chionidae > Chionis > Chionis minor. Next base: position 107,952 of record VZSF01003272.1, on the reverse strand, counting down.
CGGGAGCTGTGGGCGCGTGATGTGTCCCAGGATTCAGCCCCTCCGAGAGTAGGGGTTGAGGGACCAGAAACCCTTTCCCAGTGCAGTTTTCTGGACCACCAGCTGCCAGCTCACACCTCTGCCCACCCTCTGTCTTTCTCTGCTCCTCCTGCAGATTGTTGGGATAACCCCAGGTGTTTCCTCTGTCGCTCCCTCCCACCGCAGTCTCTTTCTTGGTGGTGGGATAAACCCTGCCCCTCTCACGCCTGCGAGAGCGGGGCCGAGGCTGGAAGCCAACCTCTCCTCTGCTCCCAGAAACACCAGCTGAACCCGGTGTGGGTTTACGGGAGCATGGGGTGGGGGGGGCGCTCTCCTCCCTCCTCCCCACCTCTCCATCCTCCTTCTTCCTTCCTGTCTGCGTGTGTCTGCCCAACCTCCCTGCTCCCCTCCATCCCTGACCCCTCTCCCTGTCTCTGGCCGGGGCGACGCTATCTCACTCTCTGGTTCTTTGCAGATGGACGTAGTTTACACATTCCAGACCGGCGCCTCCTCTTTGCAGGGAGCCCTCAGGAGACAGCCTTCCATCGTGAGCCAGCACCACGATGTAAAAAATGTTTCTAGCCCAACCCATGTAGCTCTTTCCTCCGTCAATTCCACTCCCACCACTTCTGCTGTTGCTGCTGCTGCTGCATCTCCTCCTGCGGGCAGTGAGTGATAGTCTATTACAATGCATGACTTCTAATAACCACAGAGAGCACCTGCACCAACCTAACCCAGCCTGTTTTCTCTCCCTCTAACCCTTGACTCGCACACTGATTTCCAAAATGAAGGATGGGGCGGGAGAGTGTTTTTTTTTTTTTTTTAAAAAACAAACAAACAAAAAAAAGATAAAAGTTTTTATGCTGTTGCATCTTTAACAAGTTTGTGATACTTTCTGGTCCTTGCCCCCGCCCTCCCCATTCCTTGTTGCTTCCTCCATTTTTACCTCTTCTCCTCCTTTGCAGGACTGATGTATGAGCTCACCCTTTCTGAGGGGTGCAAAACTTGGCGGTTCTTGTTAAAAGAACCCTGTGCTCATGAGCATCTAAAAGCACTGCTGTGAAAAGGGCACGCTCTGCCTACAAGCTGCCGTTTCTTTCCGACGCGGCTCTGCTCAGCCCCGGGATGCCCCGGCAGGGCAGGGATGGGCAGAGGCGTTGCTTTACCAAAGCTGTAAATCTCTTTGGAGGCAGAGTGGCCGCTTGGACTTTCGCACAGCAGTCGGTGCGCTGCTGGGGGCGGCTGAGCTGCGGTAACGGGCTGCCTGTATGCTCCCTGCCTCTTGCACGCCTGCGGGAAGGGCTCTTTGCTCCTGCCTTGGTGGGGAGGCTGGATGGTACGTGAGAGCAGCCGGTTACCGTCGCTCAGCTGGCCGGTGGTGACACCGGAGCTGCTTGGAGCCGCTCACCCGCAGCTCAGCCCGCTGTTTCGGAGCTGGCTTGGAAGCAAGCAGCCTCCTCCGTCCCGCCTGCGAACGTGCATGCCGTGCGAGACCAAGCTGAGCGAGCCCGTGCACACGAGCGCGCCCTTTGCTGCCCTGCAGCTCTGCGGGGACGGCACAGGGCTCTGCTGGTTCCCCCGTCGGAGCCGGAGCATCGCTGCCCCGTTGCAGCGGCTCGTCGGTGCCCGGCTTGTTCTGCACCCGCTGGTTCTCAGCATACGCAGAGACACGCGACTCTCTGCATGTGAACGGAGAGGGAAAACGTGGCCCTGCTGAATCTCAGTGGCAAAGCTGGATCCTGCGTCTAGCCGTGGGTTTCCAGACCAAAGAAAAGCCCTCTCTGGTGTAGTGCCCCTCTCCGTGTTCATTGTGAGCTGCATATACGGGCTTGTGAGCGTGAATTCTCTCTGCAGGGCTGTGCCAGGCTATGAGTAGGTATCTTTCCCGGATAATTGGCTTTTTTTTATTGCACAGTCATTTTCCGTGTTCTCCTCTTATTAAAGGAATATCCTTGGTGACTTTTTGCATAGGTTACAGTTTCCACTGTTTATGCACTGTGGGAGAGATGAGAGAATTTCTGATAATTTTGTTTTCTCTCTATTTAGCCGACACCGATGCTTGAATTTTATTTTGTTTAACCCCAGTGTTTCTGAAGCAGCGCAGCTGCCTTCTGTTCCTGACTGCATCTGTGCACCATCAGGACTTTCTAATTGGAAGAAAACCTGCTTAGAGGGGTCTCAGGGTAGTGGGTTTGGGTGGACAAGATCAAATGCAGGTTTTTTTGCAGTCTGTCGATTAATGTCCTCCCCGATTTGCAGCAAGGGAATAGATAACTCGGATAGCTTGTGCCCTTCCAGGCAGCAAACAACTTTACCAGAAGCTAACCCAGGTCGCTAAGTCTTCCCTCTGTTTTCTGCCTAGACTTTTCTCTATTTCCCTCTGCTGCTTCCCTTCCCTCTCTCTCAAAGCTCCACTTTGCTCCATGGAGATTAATGGTGTCCCTCTGTCTTCCACTTCACTCTGTGGGATGAGTTCTCCAGGGCTGGACCTCGGCAGCCCCGCCTGCTGTGTCCCTGTCGGGGCGATGGAGGAGAAGGGAAGGACCCGCAGGAGGTGGTTTTTGGAGCTGAGCTGGTCTCCTTTGGGAGTTTTGCCCTGGTTTGTGGGAGCTGAGCAAAATGAGCCAGGGGGCAGTGGTGGAGCTGCTGCTGGCTTCATGCAGAAGATGCAATTTCCACCTCCGTGGGAGCGGCGGGGTTTGCCTGGCACATTGTGGTGTTGCAGTGACGGTGTGAAATGAGAATAAATTCCAAGGTTGCAGGTTGTGAAGGTTTTGGATGGAGAGGAGACATGAGCCTGACCACGGGCAGGGAGGGAGGTGGGCTCTCAGCTTGGCTGGGGAGAATGTCATTGTTTGCACTGCCTGGCTCGTTGGAAATACATTTCTTTGCTATTAAGTACCTGTGACAAGGGAAGAGCTGAGTTACTTTCACAGCGGTTGCTGACACAGATGGTTAAATCAAAGTAAGAAAATCTGAGGAAAGCCGGAGCAGTTCTCGGTGGAGCTGAAAGCAGTGATGTGGTAGATAGGGTCTGAGCTCACCACTGCTTGAGGTGGTGGGGCAGGGAGTGCTGCTGTGAAGCTGCTCCTTCCTCTGAGCTTGTACGAGACTGGCCACCTCATTGCTTAGGCGGCCACCTCATTGCTTAGGCAGTCACCTAGGCTCTTGTTAGCTTGTTTGGATTGGTTATATGTGACTTAATTTGGTTTTGCACACTGCATTTTAGGGGTTGGTGCTTTTGTCAGTGCTCGCAGTTTCTGTTTTCAAGATGCTGATGATGTGACAGATTATCAGTCTTGGTAGAAGGTGGCCTGCTTGGTGGTCTCCCTTGTCCTGTACATTCACACTAAACACTGCATTTATCCAGGATATTACCGTGGTCTTTAGTGCAGCAAACACAGCTCTGAATTTCTGTTCCCAGCTACGTAAACTTTCCATTTTCACAGGCCAGCTGGTGCTCCAGCGTCATGGGGGTACCTGGCCCACGCTCATCTCCTCATGAGTGTCTGTCATGCAGCTCCCGTGTGCGTGTGCCGGCCCGTGTGTGCATGCAAGACCTGGCTTGTTTGTTTCTAGCCGGGATGTGCTGAGCCTGTGCCAGGGGGATGCCACGTTGCTGCCCCACATGGTGTGGCACCATCTTTCCGAGCCAGACGGAGAGTGGACTCGGAAGGGCATCCCTCGCGAGAGGGGAACCCTGGAACATCTTGCAGGTAAAATCTCCAGGGTTCCAGGCACGAGACTCTTCTTTGAGTAACTTCTCTGGACTGTTTCTGTGAGTGCTGTTTGTGCTGAGACCAAAGATCCCTAGGAGGCTCTCGCTGGCTGTGCTGGTTGGTGACTTCCCTCCTAGCCTGCCCGTGTGCCAGACCAAGGTGGACAGTTTAACCCGGCTCATCTCGGCAGGAAGAGGGGTGGCGTCTCTGCTCACCCACCAGATCTGCAGCCTGTTCCCAAAGAAGCGGCAGAACACACACATACCTTTATTTGCCTCGTCAGCTTGCAAGGGGACATCTGAACTGTCCTCCCTCCAGCAGCTCGGCAGCCTCTCTGCGCTCTCAGCCACCAGCTGGGTGACAGGGAGGCTCTCCAGGGTGTAGCATAGGGATGCTGGGGAGGAGCACCCCTTTTGCGGGATCTGTGCCTCTCCTCCCTTGTGTGACCAGCTTCGGTCCACAGCGACACCACGAGAGCAGGCAGGGGACATTGGGTGGGCACTGGGTTCCACTGGGAGCAAGTTGAGGTTGCTCGTGAGTAGCAGCGCTGCTTCCACGGGCAGGAGGCCGAGCAGGATGACTGGCACTGCTACGTGTCACCAGCTTCTCCACTACACCCAGCATTGCTGAGCAAAGACTTAAGGTGATCCAGGGGTACTTCCTTCCCAGAGGAGGAGCTGAGCTCCTGGTCCCAAATGAACTCTGTTTAACAGAGCAAAGGCTTTTAGTGCTTCCATAAAACACACAAGAGCTTGTGCAAGATGCTTGGTTCCTGCTGACAACTTTTGTCAGTGCTCCCTCTATAAAGAGAGGAGATGGCCCCGTTCCCAAGTGACTGGGGGGGTGCCATGAGCCAGGAGGGTGCTGCCATGACCTGCTGTGGCAGGATGGGGGGAACCTTTGGAGAGAGGCTCTGGCCTAAAAGAGTCAGCGGTGGGAGAGCATCGCTGTAAGACACAACAGAGCAACCCAGGGATGCTTTGGAGGGCACTGTGTGGTGGGTAGCTCTCAGCTTTGCAGTAAAAGGCAAAGCCATATGTGTGACTTCACCAGGTCCTCTACAGCTCGGGAGACCTTCAGCTGCTCGGTTTGTTGGCTCTACCTCAAAAGCCCACATACTGCATCGCTCTCCTTCCCTTTATGCCTTTTGACATCTTTTGAGTGATTACAGCCCCAAGTCTTCCACAAGAGCTGGAGTGCTCTGCCGCACCCGAGGTGCACATGTGGGTTGTCTCCTGCATGCCAGCGTCTGCACCAGGGTGGAGAGGTCTGCTGCCGCCCCATGGCGCTGCCACCTCCTGCCCCTTTGTTCGCTGGATCTGACACTTGTCACCCATCCGACCCACCAACTGTGACTTGACTGCAAGGGAGGGTGAGAGTTGGAAGAGTTCAAGGCTGGATTTCCAGAAGAACTGGAGGAAGCAGTGAATCCACTGCTAGCCACCATCCGGGCTTGTTTCCAGACCTCTCCGTTCTAGTGCAGTGGAGGTGGCAGAGCCATACCCCAGTTGTCCAAAGCGGGCTCTGGATCTCCTGCTTGTAACACGTTGAGTCTGGCTTTTGGTGCTGACAGCCTGTGGAGGAGGCTCCGGTGCGCGGCCGGGCTTTCTAGCAAAGTTTGAGATTGTTTTTCATGCAGAGCATCCGAAAGAATAGCTGCCTTTGGAAACCGCTGGCTCTTCTTCAGCATGTTGGTGTAGGGAAGGATCCAGAGCTCCAGCCCGGGATCCAGGTGGCAGCCGTGTGGAGAAACTCAACACGGATCTGACTTCCTTCTTGCATGTTTAGCTGGGTCCAGTTTTACTGGCCATGGCATCCACTTGGACCTACTGCTTCACATGGGCTTGAAAAGATTGTGACATCTTTTTAAAGCCCATTCCTTTCTATAGGTCTAAAAATTAAATAGAACAAACACACGCATTGCTCCCACAGTAGTTTTTTGGCTTGAAGTGAACCCACTGTTTGTCTAACCCACCTCTTTTTTGAGTTGTAGTTCCACTTTTTTGTCCTCGTTTATACACAGATATGCGTGCGCACACATAATGACAACTAATGCATTTTGGCTTCCATTCATTCAAAGTGATCTGTTTTTTTGAGGGTTTTTTGTGTCTTTTCTTGCAGCTTCTGAAGTCGCCCCATAGTCGGTCGATTCCCCATCACACACCTAGTGCCTGAGTGTGATCCATGTTGGCCCTCCTAGTTCACCATAGATCTCTCATTTTGACTTAGCTGTCTGTTCAGTGGTGGTGACTTGTTGTTGTTGTGCTTCTTGTTTTATTGTGTCTTTATTATTTAATTTTACTTTCTCCTGGGAGCTCTGGCCTCTTGTAGCTGCTACTAACCACTCTTTTGTTTATCCCCCACGCTCCTCGCCTCCCGGCAGATCAAAGTGGTGAATGCGTTCCGTAGCTCCTTGTACGAAGGCCTCGAGAAACCCGAATCCAGAAGCTCCATCCATAACTTCATGACTCACCCAGAGTTCATCCTGGAGGAAGACGAGCCTCGAACACCATTCCTTGACGGCGCTGAAGATGACCCCGAGACTGACGGACTCAAAAAGCGAGGTGGGGGTAGCCTGGGTGGATCTACATCCCTCAACAGAAATAACAATGCAGTGGACAGCGATCAAGCTGAGGTCACCGACCCGGAGCCCGAAAGCCCCTTACACAGCTTGGAGACATCGGTTTGACCTTAGAACTTCAAACCCCCCCTCCTCCTCCTCCTCCTCCACCTCCGCCCCTCGCCCTGTGTGATATTGGCACCAGTAACTGATCACACACTGCGGTCACTTCGTGTCAAACTGCTCATACGTATATCATTTTGGTGTTTTGTTTTCGGGGCTTTTGTTTTGTTTTGGGGTTTGTGTTGTTGTTTTTTTTTTTACCATTATTTAGCAGTGGGAACCAGAGTATCCACGATGCTGGGTGTTGGGAGAGAGGCTAAGCCAAACTTGTGCATCTCCATCCCTAATTTTCAGTGGTACTCACCCAAGTGAAGCAGCCAGGTTATTTCCTCTCCAAGAGTTGGGCTCCATGTGTCTGTAGGGGGTTTTCACTTTGAAAAATGTATGTTCAAAGAAAGTTCAAATTACATGCACGCTCTCAGCCTGAGGGCTGGGGTGCACTTGTGACTTTATTTTTTTTTTTTTCCACTCGTGGTTTTTAGGGTTTTTCTTCTAACATTGGGGTTTGTTCTTTGCTTGTGGGATTTGCCCCCAGTAACTTCACAGTGGGAAATGGGGGAGTTAGCATTCTAGTGTGAAAATTTTAAAATAAATAAAAAAAAAAAAAATCCAGCCAGGGGGAAGGTGTTTACTCACAGGTTAATAGATACAGGGATGTACACCAGTCTTCCACCTTGAAAAATGGTACCTAGCCTTTACAGTTCCTCCTCTGTGTGTCCACACACACTTTTCTCTCTCTGTTTCCAAAGCAGTAATTGGTAGACAAGGAACAAAGGTGACTTGGCTGTAGCCTTGCTGCACATAGAATCTTCTGATTTTTCTACAGAGCAAGGTGGAGTTGAACTGGCAGCGGTGAAGAAAAACAACCCCATGGTTGTGAGAAATGGGGCTCCTTCCTGGGGAGTCTTAAGAGATGCATCTCTTCTGCTCTTGAACAGCTGGGAAACTTTTGGCAAGAGCCTTGCAAAGGTTGAACGGCTTCTGCCATCAGGAGCAGAGGGACCTTCGCCCGCCCTGGCTGGTCTGTACTGTTGGGTTAAATAATCCTCTGGCCTTGGAGTACAAGCTCTGGTTAAGTGCTGAGGAACCCCAGAGGACGCTCCAGCCGTGCCCAGCTCTGCATGTTGCTGCCGAAGCATGAGCAGGCGGAATGGAGAACAAGCATCAGGTTCTTGACAGTACAGTGGGTCAACTCTTAGACTACGGAAGGGATGGGTCAGGTTGTCCCTTTAGCCGGTGGAAGGGAGGGGAGGCTCCATGGCAAGCAGAAAGACCCTTGATTTCCATAGCCCTTCTGTAGCTGGTGTGTCAGTGCAGGCAATTCCACGCAGAGGTGGCCAGTTGGTTGGTTGGCTGCAGGTCTTCCAGAGAAGGTGCTGCATGGAGGCTTTGCCTCACTTGCTGCTTTTTTTTGAAGGTCATCTCTTCGCCTTGCGTCCTGCCTCACCTCAGTCTCTTGTCACCATTTGGGGAGAGTCCTGGATTTTTGGAGCAGAGGCTCCAGGTGTCCTGGGCAAGTTGGCTCTGAGCTGTGACCCTCTTGTGAAGCTGCGGGACAGAGCAGGAGGCAGGAGTTTGCTTTGCTTGGGCTTAGTTTCTTCCCTGTGGGCTCTCGCTGGTGCACCCCTGGTTACTGGCCCCAGGTGGGCAGGGCTGGAGGAAGTTCTGCCGCCTTCCCTTCTTTGTCCCGTTTGGCATGGTTGGAAGCAGAGAGAACGTGGTTGTAACTGGCTGTACAACATCATCATCCTTGCCCAGCCTCCGTCCCTGGAAGCAGAGCGGTTTTAGCGAGAGGGTGGGCTGGCTGGTTTCTTCTTTTCTTTCCTTTAAGAACGCACAGCAGAATCTCCCGTGCCTTCTCCGAGCACTGCCTGCAGCACCGCCTGCCACGCGAGGGCCCAGTACTTTGCCAAGAAATAAGTGTTCCTTAAACGACAACACAAACCAAGTGTCTTCGTTTTGTTTCCAGCCCAGCACCCACTTGTCCTCTTCCTTGGGGTGGGAGGAGGGAAGGATGAGGTGGTCCCGTTCCTGCCCCAAGTAGCTGAGGAAAGGTCCTTCTCCCAGGTCTCCTGCCTCGGTGCTGGCGAAGGGGATGAAGGCTGGGCTCCGTACACTGCCAACAGCAAGAAGAAATTGCCACCACTGCCCATCTCAGTTGAAAATCCAGTGTCCTGCACAGACAAACCCAGCGTTGCCCTCCCCGTTGCTGAAAAAAATTCCTTGGGTGGGACCGGGGGGGGTGGTGTTTGCTTGGGTTATACGCAAGTGGTGACGGGAAAGACAAAAAGGGGTGGTTGTGGGGTTTGGTTCTGTACTAAAGGTGACATTGCTTCAAAGATCACTTTTTCTATTTTAAATACTTGCGCAAAAAAAAAAAAGGATGAAAATACAGTGTTCTTACAGGCTTACATAAATATTTATTAAATACTTTGGGGGGAAAAAAACACCAATTTTTTTTCTTTTGATTTTTTTTTTTTATTACCTCAGACCTGTTTTAAAAAAAAAAAAAAAGACTTAAACCAACAAAAAGCCAACTTTGGAGGCTCTCAAAGTCGCTCCCAGAAATCTGTGACTGGCAGGTTGCCACAAGGGTCTGGTTGTTCTTTAGTTGATATATTTTTGTTGTTCTAGTTTCCATATTAGGAGGGGGAGAAATAATTATATATAAATATTATGCAAAAAAATATAGTTTTCTTTAGATCAGAAACTGATATTTTTACGTCAGCCATATGTATTTTGTTTAAAGAAAAAAATAAATAAATAAATCTTGAGTCCCGCGTCCGCAATGGCGCGTGACTGTGTGACAGCAGTTCAAAGTGACAGGTAATTAATTCCGTGTATCAGCGATTGGATGCCAGTCAGCTTCCTTTTCTCTGAGCAGCCATCTTTCTACTAGCCGTTAGTTGGACGACACAAATGTTTTTTATATAAATTATGTTGGTATGGCTGGTTGCTTAAAGTATAAACGTTTATTGTGCATACATATTTTCTGTAAAGTATGTTTGTGTTGTGTTTTTTTTTTTTATTTAGTTTCAGTGATATACTGGCAGCAGATGACTATTGGGTTAAGTTATTGAGGACATTACAAAAGAGTTGGGGGAGATTGGTGCTCTACGCTGAAAGGCATGGTCGGCAGCACGAACTTCTGGGGACTCTCTGCAACATGCCTTGAAAGAGGGGGACATATATATTATATTTTTTTTTTTCTTGCTTTGTTTGAACTGCCACGAGCGTGCACGGGGGAGAGTGCCATGCCAGACAGGAACCGAAGTCATACCCTGTGATACATGTTAACTTGCCTTGGAATGCTTTGTTATTAAAACACTCTGAACATAATTTTGCATCCAGTTCTTAATAACAGTAGGGTCTCTGGTGGTGGTGGTTTTCTGTTAAATAAATTGGCGGATTGGTACCAAAGACATTACACCACGTCCTGTGTGCATTGCTGAAACAGGCATTTTTAGGCACTTGCATTATGTGATACAGTTTCCTTTGATTTGCACAGGGGTTATACTTAATTTTCAAAGGTTTTGTGCAATAAGCTTTGAGGAAAACTTTGAAACAATCTCAAGAAGGAAAAAAACTAAACCAAATTTTAGCATGGGCAGCCTTTGGCTTTCCCCAGCCGAGGAGTAGATGTCCTGAAGTGCTCAGCCCCTGTAGAAACGCTTCTCGGGGTGATGTGACATTGGGGTGAACGGAAAAGCCCCATCCTGGATCCAGGGAGGGCATCTCCAAGATGCCATTGCCAACTCCTGTTGCCCTCCATGACTGCAGGGACCAAGCACCTCCAAGAACAGTCCCTGCTGGTTTTTGTACCTCTCGGGGGAAGGACACGTGTACCTGCCTGCCATCGCTCCTCACCGCTGGGTCCAGCTCCTACAAGATCATCAACCCCCGGAGCATGCAAACCCCTAAAACGCCTTCCTGCAAACCCAGCTCTCCGCGATGGGGGTACCGCTCCCCTGGTCCTGCCCCAGCCAGCGAGCCTGTGGGGCAACGCCAGCGTGTTTCTTGGCACCTGGCTGTTCCTCTCCAGCAACTCTCTGCCAAGGCTGTCCCCTGTCACCACGACTGGCTGATCTCTGGCTGTCCTGCCTGTGATATCCTCCTGCTCAACAAAAAATGCGATTTTTTTCACTCAGCAAAGCCCATGGCTAAAACTGCCTTTAGTTTATTTCCTCCCTTTAAATAAATATATATATATACAGTATTAAGCCAACATTTGTGTGTGTATATATATTTATCCAATGCTCTCACAACAAAACTTTCTTTTGAAGAGGGCACGCAGATCTGAGTTTTTCTTTTCCAGTAACTAAGTATAATAAGCACTGGTATTTTTGTATAAAAACAGAAAAATACAAAACAAAAGACTGAATATTATGTGGTATGCATGACGTTAAAAAAAAAAAAAAATGGTGGTTTCAAAGCAATATGTACCCTGGTGTGTTTGCCATATCCTAGAGTCCAGCTTAAAGTGCACCTGATCTGTATTGCATTTTGATATTAATCTCTATGTACAATGTTTTGCATGTAATTTATATGGTTCTTGGGAGAAAAAAATTTTGAATGAATTGTCAGTTGGCTTCTTCTGAGAAAACAGACTCCAAGCAGAGATAATACTCAAAGTGGAAGCGGACGAGCGGTTGAGGGGTGGGAAAGGGGGTACATAGCAAAAAAAAAAAAAAAAAAAAGCGTGCTGGGGGTGGGGGAGAAGGGTAATGGTTTTGAATCAATAAAGCTTTGGCTGTTGAGCAGAAACAATGCGTGAGTGCATCCAGAGAATAAAATGTGCCCACATGTAACTCTGACGTCCTCAGTGTGTCCACCAGCTTGTGAAATCAATCCCACATCCTCTCCTAGTGCTGGATGAGCGGCTGGGCTTCCCATCGGAGCAAGCCGGAGCGTGAAAGTGGGGCCTGCGGGGTGGAAAGGGGGATAGGAATCAAAAGCACCTCTTAGCGTGGGTTTTCTCTCTCCGTAAGCCTTGCTATCGAGGCAGGGGCTGGCCAGTTGCACCCAGCGCTTTGCCTCCAGCACGGCTTCTTCCACAGAATCGCAGAATGGTTTAGGTTGGAAGGGACCTTAGAGATCACCCAGTCCCACCCCCTGCCATGGGCAAGGACACCTCCCACTAGACCAAGTTGCTCAAAGCCTCATCCAACCTGGACTTGAACGCTTCCAGGGATGGGGCAGCCACAATTTCCCTGGACAGTCTCCAAGCAAAGTCCAGGATTGGGTGTCAAATGCCATCCAAACCAACGCTCCTGGGCTACGTGTCGAGCTGCCCTTGAGCAAAGACCCTCCCTTGTCCCGTTCCCCCGTGCTGTGTCCATGATGCCTCTAAGGTGATCCATGCGGAGGTTGTGATCTCCATCTCCCAGGGACTGGCTTCGAGCTGTGTCCTGCCTCTCTACTGAGACTATTTTGCCTCCATAGAGGCACTTTATCCAAACCAGAAGGACAACGGGAAGTAAAAGCAGCTGGCCTCAGAAATACTCTCATTCCCGAGCAGGTTGATTGCACCGGAGCTGATAACCTCCCTGGCGTCGGTGGAGAGACCGTCGCTTCTCTGTGCCTTTAATAGCACTGGGGCCAAGGCCACCGGGAGAAGATGAAGCTGGGCGAGGCTGTCAGTGCGGAAGTTCAACGTGAAACTTCTCAGCGGAGTGTCCCCGACCCTTGGAGCTGGCGCCGGGTGACACCAACAGGGAGTAAAAGCTTTACTGCGCAATGTCACCCTCTCCCCTGCCTTCTCGGGGAGGTGCCTGCGCTGGCAGCGTCCTCCAGCTCCTAATTAAACAGAACAGCCACAATTGCTTTTTTTTTTTTTTTAAGCATAGCCCCGGCTGGATGCAAAGAAAGAAACACACAGGGCTTTTGGCCATTTAATGGGGGAAATGGCGGTACCTACTGTGCCTGTGCAGTGGCGGGGCTGCTCCTGCTGCCGGGGTGGCTGTTTATGGCTGCCGCAGGGCCAGACTGCGGAAAGCTGGACACCGTCAAGCTGGGATGGAGAAGGGAAAAGCAGAGGGAGGCAGGTTGCAGGTCTACGATCTGCCACGAAGCCTTAGCAGGCCCTGACGGAGAAATGGCTGCCTGCCCAGGCCCAGGCCTCCCTCCCCGTGGGGCGCAGCACTGCCTGAGGTGTCCCAAGGCCCCAGGGCAAGCGCCTGCCGGCTCGGGAAACCGGGCTGAAAACGGAAAAAAGCTTCCAGCTTGGAAAGCGTAACCTGGAGGCCGCACCGGGCAGCATGAGGAAGGGGATGAGCACCTCAAGGGCTGAGGCTAGGCGCCATGGTGGGCCGGGGCACGCACCCTGAAGGGAAGGTGGACGCCGGGCGCCGCAGCCGGGGTGGAGGTGGCCGGGAAGGGGGACACTCTCCTGATCGCCCCACAGCGAAGGGATTTGTCTGGGGTTAGAGGCGCTGGCTGGACCGCTCGGAAGAGTGAAGGGCAGAAAACCCGCCCGCCCGCTTTGTTTACGGGCGCCGCCCGCCCCGCTTCCACCGCCCTCATGGGCGGTGCCGCCCGCGCGGAGCCCCGCCCCCGCCCGTTCCAACGGGCGGAAGTGGGCCGTGGTGAAGCCGTTCCGCCCGCCATCTTGGCAGCGGGCGCGCTGAGGTTGCCCGTATGTTAGGCGCCATCTTTGAGGCTGGCAGTGGGGAAAGCGACGGCCCGAGCGGCGGCCCTGGCGGATCGAGACGACACGGTGGCGGCACCGGTGGTCCCCTGGGGTCCGGTAAAGTCCCTGCTCGCCGGTAACTAGAGCCGTTCGTAGACAGCAGGGGCGGGGGAATGGCCTCTCGCCGGACCCGGGTCCCCTCCGCTCCCCTCAGGGGAAGCAGGCCGCGTCCCCCGCGTCCGGCGGAGCGGGCGGCCCAGGCCGCGTGCCCGAGCCCTCCTCACCGGGGTGTCCGTAGCTNGAGGCGGGGGGGGGGGGCGCAGCTTCCGCGCCGCCCGAGGTAGGCCCGAGGTCCCCTCTGCCCCCGGTTACGGGGCCGCGGCTCTCCCGCTCCCCGCCCTTCCCTCGGCCGTTAGCCCTTCTACAGGGCTTGACTGCAGCCCCCCCCGGCCTCCCTGTGCCGTTGGTCTCCCGAGGAAACGGGGTCCTTGGGCAGGCGCTGGAGACCTTCGGTTGGGCAAACTGAAGATCCCTGTGCAGGTTGTCTTATGAGAGTCCATTATTTTCGGTTAAAACCTTGTGCCTTCCTTTTGTAGCAATGCGTATAAGGGGCGTGCTGTATGGTAGTCATCTGGCAAATTGCTCTTCCGTTCCCCAAAGGAACTGCCTTCAGGATCTGACTAACTCTGAATGCACCCGGCTGTCATGTTAATTTCTCCTTTAGGTTGTTTGAAACAACCCAATTGGGTGACGTTTGTTTTTGTTTCTTAAGAATTGGATCTCGGAGGTTTCTGTTTTTCTTGCATTGATGTTTATAATGATAGCACCAAAGTGATTTTCACTGTTGCAGGGATCGGTACGGGGAGCCCACAGATTGTTCCCAGAACTGGTGCTTTTGGGGTTCACGCTGCACTTGGAGATTTTGCTCCGGACCATGCTTTCAAAGTAATACACTGTTATTTGATTGTGGAAAAAGAAGATCTCCTGGGGATAGGGGATTTTGAAACGATATCAGAACCACCGCTGTGGCACGTGGTTGAATTAGACACACATTAAACTGATCAGGCTGAACACAGAGGCTGAATTTGTTGCTGGATGGCCAAGTGTTTCAGGAGAAAAGCTAGTCTAGATAAAACTTCCTCCTGCTGTCACTTCTCATCTAAAATGGCACCCGTCCAAATGGCTGCTTCCAGGGGAAATTGACCCTTTCTGAGATTTAATAAAACATGTCAGTGAGGGAGATGAATCATCATAGTAAATTGCAGCCAGGCCTTAGTGTTGATTTCAGAAATAGAATAAGGAACGTCTTTTCTTTAAATAAGCCTTTCTCACCCAAGAGTTGATGTAGAAGCTTTACCAGTCCCCTTAGTTTGGAATTGGTTCCTGATGCCGGTTCAGGCACCAAGGAGGAAAAGCTGGTGGGCAGAGAGAATGATAGAGGAGAGCCAGGCACTAAAAATGTAGGAAGGAAGGGGTTATGCATTAAGGGAAAGCCACTACATTAAAAATTGGTGCTATCTAAAAATTTGTTAAAGGTTTTGGACCTGCAGGTACTGCTATACCTGCGTGTGCTGCAGGCATGCCTGTTGTCACTGATCAAGATGGAGAGCGCTTCCGTATTGAACGCAGGGCGTTAAAGCATGCACTGTTGCTTGGAAGAAGAGTGAAGACTCCCATTGTGTGGAACTTTGGATCTATAATTCACCTGGTCTGCCATATCCAGGGGGGAAAAAAAAAAATCAACAGTGGCAAGCCAGGCACTCATCTGGGGACACTGACTCTCTGGTGACATCTCCAAGCAGAGCATTGTGTGTGTTGGGCTGTGGCAGACAGCCAGGGGTCACAGCTGTAGGCGCTGTGGGGAGGGTGAATGTGCTTGTAACGTGTCTGTGTCAGCCGTCTCCCCGGACAGAGGTTTGAGCAGTGGGAATTTGATGTATGTTCCCAGCTCTTACGTCGGCGGTGACAGTGTGGCAGAACCAGCGGGATGGGTTTTTTAGCTGGAAGAGGAAAAGGAGTGGACTGCAAATGTGCCCAGGTAAACAAGAGCGGTCAAAGAGATTTGCTGTAGATGTGGATCGTACCAGTGTGGCCATTGCAGCTACAGGAATAGTGGATCGTGGAGCATCTGGAGAAGATAGAGGGAGTTTTCTTCATGGAAGCAATACTATCAAAAGCCTTTTGGTGCCAGAAATGAGGACACACATCTGTTGTCTGGAACTTCTCAGCTGACCCTCTGTATACCTGGCACGCTCCTTGGGATGTTTAAAAAGTGTGTTGGCAGGGCAGGGACTTGCCTCGGCACTTCCGTGTTACAGCAGCCCACACCCTACACCCTGGATGTGATGGTGCCGTTGGTAACCTGAAGCTTGGGAAGCACTCCTGGATTTTTCTATCATTCCACTGAGTCTTTGCCCCATGAAGGTGATGTATTGGGCTGTTTCTTTTCAATGGATAGGCTTAGAGCCAGTTGTGGTTCAACATCTCCAGGCTTGGGTGTTCCTGTTCCATCTTTGCCTACTGGTGCTTGGTAGGAGAAAGGACATGAATCATAACTGTGCGAGTCAAACTCTTAACTGCCTACTACTGTGAAGGAACTCAGATATGAGAATGCACTTAAATAACAAGTAAACAGCATGATTATAAAATCGAGTACTGAAGACACCTTATTTCAAGGCCAACTTATTAGATGTTTGTGCAGATTGTGAGACCGTCAGTTTCCATCTATAGGATGTGACTACAGCATTGTAGAAGAAACATTTTTCGTGGCTTTGGAGAAAGCACAACACAAAAATACGCATTTAACTGATGATACGTGGACCCTGAACCAACCACAAACTACTTGACAGCAATGGCCCACTGGAAGGTACACTGCACCAGCAGAAATCCTTTTAGAAACAGGCAGCTCCCACTGGCTTTGCTAAAACTTCTGCGGTAGGAAGTGTCCTACAAGAACCGAGTTACCAAATTGATGTATGGCTTTCCCTTAATCCCCTTGCCCCTGCCTTTCCAGCTTCTCACAACACTGCTGATGCTGCATGCGCAGTGCTAGGTACCAGCTGCCATGTCTTAAATTTAAAAAAAATTTAAATTAGGGAGTCAGGACTTTGTGCACAGGAGCACTAAGAACAGGTTAGCAGTTGCTTAAGAGATTTGCTTACTCATACCGCTGAGGACCATCAAATTCTTCAGGAATTCCATCATTCAAACCATCTTCCACAGGATCCCTTGAAGCAGGAAATAGCTGCTCAGTGAACCTCTCTCTACTTTTTATATGCTAAAGTGACTTTAAAACAGCAGAAGGTGGAACAGCATCCTCCTGGAAGGGAGAATGGGACTATTCTCAGCTCATTCCAGTGATCCCAGATATCTGATGGGTGCAAGATTCTTGGCCTGGGTGGAGGCCAGTGAGGAACTGCAGTTCTTCAGTGCTGCCATCTGCCATCGGTCTCATCCTTCTGGCTTTGCAGAGCTTGTGGAAAGGCTTTGAAATCAAAGGTGTCACTGTCACTCTTGGACTGGGAGATGAGTGAAATATCTTAGGCTTGAAACTGCATTTCTGCTAGAGAGACACCTGTGCTGAAGCAGTGTCTGATCTGAGGAGTGCTTCAGCACACGGTTATTCTTTGACAGTCACAGGAACACCACCAGGCTAATCAGCCCTTTCAGGAACAGATTGATTTTCCTCTCATCTTAAGGAAGAACATCCTAATTCAGGTCCCTGAAGTGGCACATCTTGAAATAAAATTGATCTGGCCGGCAAGGGGCAGCTGCGCCTCCTGGTTGTAGTAACTCCTGGCTCTGGCTCTCTGAGATCACCATGAAAGGTGACCTCAACTCGGTGGCAGAGGAAGCCGAGACAATCATCTGCTTTAACCTTTCCCTTTTTGGCTGGCAACCTCGTGGCCTTTGCTCTGAGAGAGTCTTGAGTGCTGTAAGCCCCGGTCTCAGAACATGCCGCCAGTCTGTGTTTAGACAGTATTTAACAGCTAGGATTGGCTAAAACGCCAAGGGTAGAAATTACGACTATTCTGCTTCGGCTTTGGACAACTTGGCTTTAGATTTTCATCCAAAGAATGAGATGTGTTAGCAAGAGGTTCTGTGCTGCAGAAGACGTGAAGGTGTGTGGTTTGCACGCGCGTTACGATGACCTGCTCCGTGCCCGCTTGTGACATGCAGCGCACAGCGCACAACAAGCAGGTGAAGGGGCAGGGGCTGTTTTGCAGCTGGGGTGATGCCGACCGATGGAAAAGGAGAGTTAGAATGTGTCGTTCCTGCTGCTCTCCCTTCCTTGTCATCTGACTGCCCTGGTAAACAGGGGTGTTAAGCATCTGTAATGTTTTTGTGAGAAATAAAGGCACAAAGTAGCCAGCAAGAGACTGTCCAAGTGAAACACTTCGTGCTTCGTAATCAGAAAGTACCTATCGGTAGATGCAATGCTTCTCTCGTGCATTTCTTGGGGTGCAAAAAAAATTCTGTTCCTCTTGCTGTTCAGTACAGGCCAAAGGCAGGTCAGTAAGCCTGTAAAACAAGCTTGACAGACTTTCACTGCGGTGTTTATCTTCCCTTAGCAAAGGTCAATTTTATGGTGCTTGTTGGTTTGTTTTCCCCGGTTCCTAGCTACTGCAGCTGTAAATTTTTTTTTTTTTAATTGAATTCAAAATGTCTTAATACAAAAGCTTTACTAGAGTTCTAGAGAAAAAAAAGTGCTTAAAATTCTCATCATTATGGACCTGCTGAGTGCACCAGAGTTACTCATTTTTAATTCAGACTTTCAGGGCTTGGTTCAGTTGATGTCTGTTTAGCACTCAGATTGCCATGTTAACTGATACTAGTTTAAAAAAAGAAAAGGGGTTGAATTAACCTTTTTTAAAATGAAAGGACTTGTGTGAAGTTTAGAACTTTGAGGGGGTTTTGGCTTTTGGGGTTTTTTTTTGTTGGGGTTTTTTGTTTGTTTGTTTTAAAGTTTTGCTTTTTTCCCATTCTTTAAACAAGATCCATTCAAATTCTGAACAGCTCGTGAAGTCTGCTCAGGAATATGGAAGGAACAAGCAAAATGCTGAGCTCATTGGGATAAACCAGGGGATTTCTTTTTCCCCCCACGGTGGTGGATATAGTAAAGTTGCGTTATACAGGTGTCTCACTTGTAGGGAAAAGAAGGCTCCTTCTAGACCATTCCTTCTGATTTGTATTTGAATGCCTCTGCTCAGCAAAGCAGTGGTCCTTAATTGCCATCTATTTAAGAGTTGGCTTATGCAAACTGAAGAAATGTACTTGCAATTTAACTATCATTGGTTTTGGTAACACATTTGGAAAAAAATTTCTTGCCAAACTTCTACATCAAGCAGCAGCAGTAATTTTTAGAATTAGATGCACAGAAATCTGTATGAAACAAAGCCTGGTTTTGAAGGTCCTAAAGGTCAAAAGTGAATAGTCCCATTAATACTGAAGAAAGGAAGAAAACCTTGCACTTAACTACTGTTTTTATTCCCTTTATCAAGCAGTCAAAAAACCAATAACTAATATGAGAACCCAACTTTTCCTTTCTTTATTTTAGATTTGGGAAAATTCCCTGCCAAAAAAAAAATCCTGGAAAATTCACTAGTGTTTGTGTGAGTAAAAGGTTCCAACCTTTTATTATTAATTTATAAGAACTATTTCATTCAGTTTTGTCCAAAAGAGTCAGAAATACTTTGCACAGAACTATGCAGCATTTTAATGAAAGGGGTCAGAATCACTTTAGTTTGAACTTTATCTGGTCTGGTTGCAGGTTTTATGGCATTCAATATCTTTAAAAAAATAAAAACCAAAGTATCTGACTTCACATCAAAAAAAACCCCAAAACTGCTTGTGGCTAAATTAAATCAGTTTCAGCTCTGGTGGCACCAAAAAATCATCAGCGATTGAATTGGACCTAAGCCATCTTTTCAAACTTTCTGTGATCTTGCAGCAATGGATAATGCTGGATATATGGGTTAGGGAACAGCATGTGGTGGCACACTTAGAGTATTTGCTCGGACATGAAAAGATAACAAATTATTCCCGAAAATCAAAATAATTCAAGACTATTGGTATCATGCAGCCATGCCACTTGCAAAGTGAGCATTTCCCTGCCTCTCAAAGCTTGCTGTATCCTCAATCTGCTGTCTTCCTGCTGTTACTTGATTGCAACTCTACGTGTCTGATCAGGGCTAAAAGTTGTTCTCGATATGGATATCATACAACATATACTGTGCACGCCTGTGTGTATAGATATGTTTATACTGTATGCATGTACATATGTATGCATATTTGTGTGCTGGCCCCCAAATCACTCATGTTATAAAGCATCTGCCTTGAAGGCATATTCATCAAAATATTATGTAGATCTTTCTTTTTTTTTTTTTTTTCCCCCAATTCCCCCAAAAAGAAAAGATTT
>VZSF01003272.1:75343-87596 GCA_013398295.1 Chionis minor | reverse complement strand
AAAAAAAAAAAAAAAAAAAAATTAGAATTGTCCGGCTGTGGAAGATGGATCCTCATTTTTGCAGCCACTTTGAATCACAAGTTCATCTTTAAATGCACTGGGTTTTTTTGTTGTTTTTTTTGGTTTTTTTGAAGAGCTAACTAACCCTGGCTGTCTCCAGTCTGACAGTATTCAAATGGACTTGCTTCCTCCATTAGTTGTAAGATGTTTAAAAGCACATCCTATGTTTGAAATGTGGATGAGAGGTTCCCTTGGCAATGTGAGGAGGAAAATTCTTTCAACCCCTTTATTATTAATTCACGGATTCAGTGTTGGTTCGGCCTACAGGAGAAGTTAACTGGAAGTCTTTGAAGATCAATACCTTTGCTGAAGTTGTCCAGGTATGTGAACTAGAAGATCCATGGTGACTGGAAAATAATGTTTAATATGTCAATTGTATTTTATAGAAATTACTGGTGCCCGTAGTTAATCATTGACTGATAAATCAAATGTATGACCAAATTTTTTAAGAAGTGACTGTGTCATTGGGCTTATCGCCACGTGCAGTAGTTTTTTCTGTGCTCCAAGGCATCTAAGTATTCCTAAGGACACAGAAGGGAACACTTGTTGACAAAACCCGGGCAGTTTTGCAGAAGTTTGACTTAGTTTTTTGACCATCTGATTTCAAGACATTGCCCCCATCAAGAGACTATGATCAACAGGTAACAGCTGTAAAAATGCTTATTACTTAATTAATTTTCACTTACTGGTACCTTTCTTTAGGGTTACTTTTAAAAAGAAGATTTCACTGTTCAAGCCAGTAGAAGACTTTCAGTCCAAGAAAGACCGAAGCCAGCTCTTGCCAAGAGTGAAGGGAAGTCCCTGTTGAGTCAACCCTTAGAACCTGAGCTTGTTCTAAGAATTTGTCCATTATGTCTAACCAAGGAGATGATTGCTACTTCTATTTCTATTCCACATGTAACAAGGTACATTTGGATTTCTCTTGCCTTTTTTTTGTTTTTCTTTTTTACGTTTTAAGAGAGGAGGGGGAATACTGGGAGGGGACATACAGATTTCTGTCAACTTAATAAGCGGTCCTAATAGCATGGGCGTTTTTTTAAGCTGTACTGTAGTGTTTTATGTTCCTTGTTGTTGATTTCCTTTTGGTTACAGGGAGACAGCTGTTCCTTCCGCCACTGTGAAGCTGCTCTGGGCAATGAAACAGTCTGCACGCTCTGGCAGGAGGGTCGCTGTTTCAGGAACGTCTGCAGATTCAGACACATGGAAATCGATGTGAGTGTTTGCCTGAAGATGGGTTCTCAAAGTAAACCGCTGAAAGCATTTTTCATTGCTGTAGGTGGACTGAATGTGCTTTTACATGATAGATTCACTTGCTGTGAAACGATACCGGTTTGCATTACTGGGAGAGAGTTGAGGGAAGAAAAATCAATGTCTTGGGTATATCTCAGCAAGGAATTTTTGTATTAGGTGCTGACATTATTTTCTTATCGGAGGAAAAAGCAATCGCGTTGATCAGACCGCTTAAATGTGAAGGAGCAGGGTGGTAGTGAAGAGCCTGCACTATCCTCCTGAGGGCCAGGCTTTGGGTCTCTTCTGTCCCACGTTTCTTCAGATAACATTGGTCTAACCGCTCGGGGTAGTACAGAGTGGGGAGAGAAAAGAGGGGAAGGAACTAAGGCTTTGAAAGATAAGTTCAGATAAATTTAACCCAGGTGATTTAAAATGTTTTTCCCTCCGAATAATCCCAAGGGATAACTCGTTTAACCCACTTTGAATTGATATGTGAGAGTGCCTGACTTTTCAAACTAATGATAGGAAAGCTGGAGAAAGCTGGTGTTACAGCTTACCCAAACTTCGTGTGTGTGCCCTGAAATACTTCATTTTAGTGATAAATTGATGTTTAGAATGACGTTTCAGCACTGTGCTGCAGTAGTCCCATGTCTGGTGTGACAGGGAACTGTGTCTCTCTGCAAACCTAAGGTGAGCGTTGCCACGAGCTGTTGTTTCTTTCTGTCTTCAGAAAAAACGCAGTGAGATTCCTTGCTACTGGGAGAATCAGCCAGTAGGCTGTCAAAAATCCAACTGTGCTTTTCACCACACAAAAGGACGTTACGTTGATGGACTCTTCTTACCACCAAGCAAAAGTGAGTTTCTTAGGCCCTTTTTCTTTAAGTATTAAAGAATTAATGTTGAATATTACTAATGAGTGGGTATAACACCGTAGAACACTTCAAGTAACTGTTCATTTATGAGTGCAGGGAGAAGGCTGCAGTCATAGTCTCACAGCTAAACTGGGTAATTCTGGTATTTAATTTTTTCTTTCACACTCAGCTTCTCTGTCCTTTGTGTGATCTTTGCCTTTCAGGTTGCTTTGCCCTCATTTAATCCTTTCAGGGGGTTAGGGCGGTGAGATTTGTGCGTGAAGGGAAGCCATTATTCATAGTGTAACCAGGGGTGGGGAATGGGAAACTCTAAATTCAGTAGCCAGGTGGGTTATTTACCTTATATATGCGGCGAGTGCAACGTTGGGGTCAAAGTTTTCAATGGCCAAATTACAGATGATCCTCCTCTTCCTCTAGCTACACTTCCGAGTCCACCCGAATCTGCAGAAGACGATGGGAAAATGGCTCAGATGTCGCTGCAGCAAAACAAACTTTCTGTCCAGTCAAATCCCTCTCCACAGCTGAGGGGGGTGATGAAAGTAGAAAACTCTGAAAACGTCCCAAGTCCTACACATCCTCCAGTTGTAATCAATGCTGCAGATGATGATGAAGATGATGATGGTGAGAATTTTTTACTTATTGAAGGCATTTCTACTGTAAGTGAAGGCATAGATCACAGCATACCTGAATTGTGTAGTGGTTAAAGCTACAGACGAGTCTGGAGTCATAAATATTTTTTCCCAGTGTAGCTCTTACTTTCATGAGTTTGTCAACTCAGTAGAGCTGTTTTTTTTAAAAAAAAAATCCTTTTATAAACAATTGTTTGTGTTTTGTAGTTAAGAATACAAACAGAATATGAACCATGGACTGAAATGACATTGTATGAGCATGAAAAGTCTTGTCTAATCCCTACTGCGTAGCTGAATAGGTGTAACTTTTCCTTTCAGACCAGCTTTCTGAAGAGGGAGATGAAACTAAAACACCTGTCCAGCAACCGGCAACAGAAGCCCATAATGGATTGCGGATAATTTCCACTAGGAAAGCCAATGCTAATACAAAGCAAGGTATTCTAACAGCTGTAGTAGGGTGGATTGGAAGGAGAATTTGACAATTCACTCAAAAGCAATATGTTCTGAAAATATGATACAACACAGTGTAGCTGGATGGAGTCAGTTATTTCCATGAGCTCATTCCTATCTAATAATGTCGATTGTCCCTTGGGTCAGACAGGTAAACTCCTCTTTGTTTACTTTTCTAGAAGAAATCGAGCCACAGAGTGGAGTTTAAATGTCTACAGATGGGTCCTTTCAAACTTTGTGGAAAGCTGTGTAATGATACCAGAATCTTATATCATGTAGACGGATGAAAATGTTTAAAACTATGGGTTTTACCCTGTAGGATGGGAGGAGGGGTGAAGAAAGGTGCTGTTTGCTTGCCAAAATACCATCTGTTCTATACCCTTTTTTATTTGTGGGGAGCGTTGACAGGGCTTATTCGAAATAGTTTGGGAACGTTCTGAGCTGTAAGAAGCGTGAGAAGAGCACGGATCCTGCTCCCAAGATGGGCCTTTAAGCCTCAGTTTCACTAACTGTTCTGTGTTTTCAGATGACAATTTAAATTTTGGAATAAAAACGCTTGAAGAAATCAAATTGAAGAAACTAAAGGAAAAAACAAAAAAACAAGGTGGTGAGTTAATATCCCCTAATTTCTTAGCCTGCCTTCTGTTCACCTTCATATTTATTTTTTTTTTATCCTTCTGCTCTTACCTGGATAGCTGGCTGTGCATTGGTGAACAGAATTATTTGTGGAAAAGAGGAAATTTATTTTTGCACTGTTGGGTTCAGACTGGGAGATGATCGCAGCTGAGAGCTGCTTGAGGGACAGACTTCCATGTTTAGCTGGGGGCCTTGAGCTACTTTGGTATGCCACCTGTTTTCTTAAACTCAAACAGCTGGTGTTCTAGATTGGAATTACAGGGACAAATCAGAAGGAAATCGCTCATCTCTCTTATTTACATGCACTGGTCATTGTATGTTGGACAGTAATGAATAACTAATATTTTTGGTCTTTGTGATAGTTCTTCTGTTTTGTTTGGTTGAGGGTTTTTTTCCTAAACATACTTATGTTTTGCTGCTTCTTACCAGAAGGTCCTTCAGGAGTTTCTGTTCATCCACTCCAATCTCGAACTGTTCCTGTGCCAGAAAAGGAAAACGTACGGACTGTAGTGAGAACTGTGACTCTGTCTACAAAGCAAGGTAATAGTGAATACTATTGTTTTCATTTTACAGCTCCTAGACCTAAAAGTTAAGTAATAATTAAGATAATTCAGGCATGTTGGTCTAAACCATGTTTTTACGCTTGAAGTCCCTGGTTGTATTGGGAAGATTTGCCATTTGTAGGTGCTCAGTTTCTTGTGTTGCAATAAAAGATCAAGAAGTGGTTTTTATCAGCCTGACGTTAAGCCGTAGCTAATCTTATATTACCACCATCCTACAGACTCTCAAATGTGCTTAATTTGACTTTCGGGTTCCTGAAGTTGAGTGAGATTTGTGAATGAGCTAATGTGTTGACAGCGTGTGACAGGATTAGTGTTTGGGTTAAGTGCAGTAGCAGCAGAGAGGCAGGCTAGTGTCAAAACAAGTGTCAGTGTGCAAATAAGGGGATAACTGAAAAACACGAGTAATGACAGGGAAGACCCGTGGAAGATGGTATTGTACAAGTAGCCAATTTTTGAAACATTGAAGAGGCTGGCAGTGTCAATTGTGGACAGTAGTGTGATCTGAGTCTGTGTATAAATGGTGCTGTTCAGATCTGCACAAATCCCTTTTAAAGGCAAAAAACACATAGAACTACTTCTACTCATTCATAACCACATTCATTTATGCGGTTTGGCTACCAAAAAAGTATCTTTTTTAGGATGTGGGCTAGAAGGACAAAGCTTTTACTGGCTCCTGGTTTCTGAGTGCTAAAGACATTATACTTTGTTTTAGGGGAGGAGCCTGTGGTTCAGCTGAATCTTGCTGAGAGACTGGGAAAACGGCAAACCTCCATAGGTAAGAGGTTTTTGTGAGCTGTTGTTTGCATGCTCTCATCTAAACATGACTATATTTAAGGGTATTTTTGCTGTGGGCAGGAGGAAAATAAATGTATCGGCTGCAGAAATGGCAAATTTTGTTAGCAACTAACAGGCAAATATAAGAAAATATACCTGGAAGAACTGAACTTTGTGGCTGACTGTTCTAAAATCCTCCTCCAGAGGAACATTCTTAAAGTATTTCTTATTTTCTCTCTGAAGCTGGTAAAAGTGTCCTTCCACTAAAGCGCAACCTTGCTGAAAGGCTGGGGAAGAAGATAGAGATTCTGGAGAATGCTGACAAAGCACCAAAGAGAGGTACAGCTACTAATCAGATATCTGGATTTGACGCACAGAACTTCTATTTAGGTTTTCCGTTTGCCCTTTCTTCTAATAGTTTCTTGTTGCATGTTGGCTGGGGGTCCTGCCTCATTTTGAAATGTGAACACAAAATGGAGATTTAGCCAATCTCCCTAACTTTTTCTGTTCTGTCTTGTAGTTCAAGTCCCCAAGTCCCTGAAGGAGAGGCTAGGCTTGCCCTCTGAACAGACCAGTACAGAGACAGGTAATAACTAGATATTAAATATGCCTTCCCCTTTTTTTCTTTCCATGAACCTCTAAATAGTGCTAAAAGTTAATTTTAAAAAACCGCCTGATTCCTCTTGCTCAAGTGCCAAAGCTGGGGGGTGTGGGGGTGTGTCAGAAGCAGGAGTTTTTTGTGTAGCAGCTCTCTCTGGATAGCACTGGTCTGGAAAACACAAGTGGCTTAAAGGAGGAGGAGAATGACACCGTCCTAAGATGGGTTCTTGGGAACACTCAAACCTTGTTTCCCTTGGCACTGTGACAGAATTTGGAGACTTTAAATATTGTTGGACTCTCCTTAAATGTTGGTGCTTCTCTTNTTTTTTTTTTTTTTTTTTTTTTTTGATGATGACAGAGAAGGCTGCTAAGCCAACAGGAGAGATCCACGTGAAAACTCTAGAGGAAATTCGCCTTGAGAGAGCTAATCAGAGACGAGGAGACCCTCAAGCTAAACCCCAGACTGAAGGACGTTTCAAAACGGAAGATCCCAGCTCGGGGGCAAGACCTTCCCCTGCAGTTCGCATCAGAACTTTCTCAGGAGTCCTGGCTGGAAAAAAACACAAGCGATTGGAAGAAGAGAAGCAAAAACCAGATGAGTTTCCTCCCAAGGCAAAAGTTGAGAGTGAGCCCAAGAAGCAGAGAATACTTGCTCCATCTGGGCCTGGCAAAGTGCAGCTGGCAGAGCCAGCGGGTAAAGCCAAGCCAGCGGAAGTGCGTATCAAAACCTTGGAAGAAATCAAGCAGGAGAAGGCTCTGCGGATGCAGCAGAGTGCAGAAAATCAGCCAGCTCCTCCATCAGCACAACCTGAACCTGCCCCGACAGGGAGGAAATTGTTACGGATCACAAAGCTGATAGGTAATAGATGATTTGGTACCTGTCCTGATGAAGTCCTTCCCCTATCAAGCAAATTCAGTTTGCTCAGGATTTGCTTTTTTCCTTCTGTGTATACTAGAGGATAAAAGCGTTTAAGGCTGCAAAGTCAAACGGCAAGAAAGTGCTAGAATGTACAACCATATTGTTTTCCATTAATTACGTTATAGTTTTCTGTATTTGCTTCCAGAAAATTAATTCATTGCAGAGCTTAGTAGTCTAAATTCTCTCTTCTGGTTTTTCTGCCATCTCTTTGTGGTATGGAATCTTCCCTGTGCTGAATCCAGGTTTACCTTCCTCTTTGCCATATGTGGTGTTTAACTTAGTTATTGATGTATATGTGTTTGCAAAGCATGTATCAACTTCTTAATGTGAGGGCCAGTTTTTGTTAAAAATGGCAGAGCATTAAAGATCTCATTGTTAATATTATATAAGCCACGTAAAAAGAGACTGAGGGAAAGAGAGCTCGAATGCTGCATGGGTTGCTTACTGTAGCCTTTCCCTCTGTCCCGTTATTAGACAGGAGGAAATAAATGCTTCAAGGAAACAGAAGTAACCAGGTTTCTTTATTTGTGCTGTTGACAAATGATTATTTTTCTTTTTCCTTGTTTTAAAGCACCAGGAAGAGAAGAAAAGAAGATAGTGGAATTGAGCAAGTCTTTTCCCAAAGCTGTCTCTGCTCCTGCAGAGGTGAGTCCTTTGGGAAGATGTGTATTCATACAGTTTTTGATAAATTGGGTTACCTTTTGTTTGTAACTCACTGCATGCTCCCAGTTTGAGGGTGTTCCTACCTTTCTGCGTTTGGTACGCGCCGCAGTGAAGTCCTAAGTCCTGTCACTTTCAATAGCATTGCCAGACAATGTTGTAATCCTCAGGTTTGAATTAATCTGATTGTACCTGACAATGAATAAGAAACCCAATTAGCACCAGATAAAATTTGTGAGGTTAACGTGGAGGGAATTTTTTTATTCTCAGTGACTTTATGTGCCAGACTTGAAAGATATCTTAAAATCCTGGGGTAAGTATTTTAATAGAAAAAGCTAGAGCTTTGTATTAGAGGCAATCAGTCTGTCAGTGAATGCTGTCCTGAGGAGCTTGTATGACTTTCTGTTGTTTAAAAAGAATGTAATAGATTACAGCTCTCAGTCCTCCGCTCTGTTAAAGCAGTGTGCTGTGTTGGGAATTGCAGGCTTTTGAAACAGTATTTCCATAGCAAAGCATGGATCTTGTTACAGGCAACATTTCATGGGAAAAAAAGTCAGATCTGAATGGTATTAACATGCTCTGTTCCACATGGAGCCATTTCGGAGGGATTGCAACTCAGATTTTCTTAATGAAATCTCCATAGATTTTTGTCCTATTAGTCCTCTGCTTTTCTTTCTCTCTAGCCCTGTGATCAGAGTGCAGCTAATTCTAAAGTTCAAGTGAAGAACCTTGAAGAAATAACGAGGGAGAAGCGACAACTGAAACGACGCCAAGAAGAGAAGCTTCAGAAGGAAGCAGCTGCTGTGCCATCTCTTGTTGAAAAAGCAATTAAGGATAAAACTCTGGCATCAGGGAGTCCTGAACCCGCCGTGGTTTCAGGACCAGCTTATCAACTTGCAAAGAGGATATTAGTGAAATCTCCGGAAGATGGGGTTGAAAGCCCAGGAAAGGATGCTGCTGTATCACCAGGGAAACAGGCAGCTCAACCTCTGGAACGGAAAGCTGAAAGTGAGTGTTGACTTTATGTTTAAGAGTTACTTTAGGTCATGTTTTGAAAGAACGGCAGAAGATAACGATCTTCACTCCTTTCACTCTGGCTCCTTTTCATAGCAACTTTCCTCCTTTTTATGGCTTGTTGGTAAGCAGAGTTTTCTATGTGGAGGATACTGCTGAGACTCTAGGAAAAGGCGGTGTAATTGTACTGCCCAAATGTATTTCACTAGAAGGATGATAGGGAAGGGAGGGATATAGAAGGAATGGATTGTTAAGAGAACCTGTGGTAGTTTTTTTTCCCCAAGGCGGAGCAAGACCGTCAGTTCTCTCTTCCTTTTACTGTAGCCAAACCTAAGGTGTGCCTGAAGCCTTCGGATGGGAAAACCGCCTCCCCGGCGAAGCAGACGCTGAAGCGTAAGGCAGCCGAGAGTCACCCCTCTGCTGTGGCAGCTGTGAAACCATTGAGCACCACCGGTGGTGACACGACGGAGCCCTCAGCTAAAAAAGCGGCTGTGGTAAGGACAACGGCTGAGGGAGTGCTGGGTCCTGAGCAAAATTCATGTCCAAGTTTCACCCTCCTCTTGGAGAAAAGATGGAAAACTGAAATGTTCCGCAGTTCTCTGTTCTTTTTTAAATCCAGAAGCAGCCGGCAGGGTGGTTGTAGTGCTTTTTTGCTTTTTGTTAGATGAATGGCAGCATTTACGTTAATACTCTGCTGTGATTTCTCTGTGGCGTGAAGGATTTTGTCCATTAATCCTGTGTTCTTAAAAAAGACACAAGGTCGTTAGTAAACTTCAGGTGAACACTAACTTCTCTTCAGGAGCGCCCTGGTTCTGTGTGTTGGTTAAGGCTCAGCAATGCCAGAGGAGGGAGCAGGGGAGGAAGAATCTTATAAATACTTAAACGGAGGGTGCTGGGAGGAGGGGACCAGGCTTTTTCCTGTGCTGCCCAGTGATGGGACAAGAGGGAACGGGCTTGACTATAGGAAGTTCCATCTGGACACGAGGAGGAACTTCTTTCCTTTGAGGGTGGCAGAGCCCTGGCACAGGCTGCCCAGAGAGGTGGTGGAGTCTCCGACTCTGGAGACATTCCCAGCCCGCCTGGACGCCATCCTGTGCCACCTGCTGTAGGTGGACCTGCTCTGGCAGGGGGGGTTGGACCAGATGATCTCCAGAGGTCCCTTCCAACCCCTCACATTCTGTGATTCTGTGAATCTACTAATGAGTCTTTTACCTGTGTATCATAAAAACTGTCTTGCTTCTTCCTAGGCCGTTGTTCCTGCTTTGCCAGAGGACAGCCTGGTCGCTGTACCTGGGAGAGAAAAACCCCAAACCAGGTAACAGCCATGACTTGTTATTTTTATTGGTCAATGTGTCTTTCACATGAAACATAGGGTTTTTTTCACACGTGGAAAAAATGAGAGTTTTGAGATAATTAATGTGAAAATGTAGATTCTTTTCTTAGAACACTGCAAGTTGGTACAGCTCTTCAGTGACAACTTGGGTTTTCTGAATGCCTGAGTGAAGATGGGGTGAAGCTGGAGATGGGTCAGGATGGAGAACGGCCTCTTTCTTTTAGTTCCTTGTGAAATGGCAAATGGCGAGTCGTGTCCCATGCCTTTTTTTGTGATGGCATTCTGGGGCACCAAACGTAAACCTTGGCAAGACTGTTGGAAGAGCACAGAGAGGTGGGAGATCAAGATCAGCTTCCTGTGCTTGGGAGCAAACTGCTGAGCATGTCGTGGGGAAAATAACTAAATTAGCAAATAGGTGTTTGCAGAGGTTGACTTCTTAAGCTTTTTACAGTCACATTAGTAAAGGCGGCAAAGTGTCTCTGGCTACAAAAATTGATCCTCCTTTGCCAGACCCCAGATGCTCTGTCTCCACAGATAAATCCTCAAACTGAAAAACGTACCTGTTATATATTAGTCTTCCAGAGTAGCCCCAGGTTAATTGAATAAAAATCTCCGTGTAAGGTTGAGGTGTTGGAGGGATTCACTACAGTTTTAAGAGCTGGTTTGCAGCAAACATCTCTCTGGTTAAGAAATGTTCTGCACTGATTTGCTCTTTCTTGTTCCTCCAAGTCCTGAGCTGCATATCGGAAGCCAGGCAGACTCTGTGGCGCAGTCAGAGGTTTCCAGCTCAACTTCAGCTTCTTCACAAGTAGCAGCAAAGACGCGTCGGTTGAGCTCCACAGGAGCTGGGAAAGCACCTTTATCCGTAGAAGATGACTTTGAGAAGCTTATTTGGGAAATCTCAGGAGGCAAACTGGAAGCAGAAATTGACCTGGACCCAGGGAAGGACGAGGACGACCTCCTCCTGGAACTTTCTGAAATGATTGACAGCTGAACTGCGTAGTCTTAAGGTTTAAAAAAAAAAAAAAAAAATTAAAACTGTCTTTTGTTGGATACCCGGAGGTGTTCCTTTTTCTAGCTGAGGCTTTGCAAATAAGTTTTAAAGCACAGTTGAACTGGTAGAAATTGGCAATATCTGCACTCAGATGTCCTAAATTTCCCTGCTGGTCAGAGTCAAGGTCCTGTGCATCCGTTCTGTAACTGTCGGTGACTACTTTCGACATTAAGAGGACAAAGCACTTGTTGATTTTTGGGACAGAGACGTGCCCATCTACGAACTGCGACGGTCGTGAACTGATCTGCTGATTCAGTGAAGTTCTGAAGGCTTAAACTTAAAGCTTCTTCCTTCCTTCCCCCTTTGGCAAAACTCAACGTTCAGCGCGTTTCAAAGCTTTGATATTCTGATTGCTCGGACAGTTGATATCTAAAGCCTGGAGTTACTATGTCAACTCTTGAGTTTTATTTATGTATGCTATCATTTTGACTTTTAATCTTTTACCGTAACTTGATGCAAATTTCAGGGTGGGAGGGAGCAGAATAATTCCTCTGGTATCTTGGACCAAACGTGCTGCCAAGGGTGGTGGTAGGGGTCAGTCCATCCAGCCTTACTTGGAATTATCAGGGATGATCCGGTATCGGTGTGAAAAGCAGCAGCTCGGCAGTACAGCTAGACTCCCCCTCCTGCTTTGTTGCACCACAGTTTATGGGAGGGTTTGGTGCTTTTTGCTGATGTGAGTAGGATTCTGGTGGGGGTAGGCAAGATTCCCCCTGTAGTCTGTGGTAAATGGGTAAACTGGGAATTGGTGTAAGTGCCTCTTGGTTTCAAGAATCGCTCTCCCGAGCTGCCACCTCCTCAGCCGCTGGGAAGCGGTGCCTGCTCAGTCTCGTCTTCGGATACTTGGTCCCGTTGGCGCTGACCTAGAGGGGAGCGTGTGCCCGGACTGGTGATTTTGGAACCTGGTACTGCGGCAGGACCAACAGCGCTCTCCTTTTTTGGACATTCCCAGGGGATCTTCCCTGCCCTGCCGCTGCGGCTGGGTCTGCCTCAGCTGTCCAGCCTGAAAAAAATGAAAACAGCCGAGACTGGGGTGTATTGTGTACCCTGCCACCAGTGATCGTTTTCCCTAGCCCATATATTTTGAATTATTTTTTTTTTTTGAAGAACTTTAGTCCCTTCCTGCGACGATTCGTGAAGCTGTAGGGGCCCTTGGGCATTTGCTGCTGGCAGAGGAAAAAAAAAAAATCTAGTCGTTGGAGTTGATTGTAAATGCTTTCTCTTTGGAAGAAAACACTTTGCGTGCTTTGATCGTCCACTGTGATGTCTTAGTCCCTCGAGGAAAGGTTTGAAGACGGGCTTTGGTGTTTCTGTAAATATTTTATTTCTTGTTTTATATTTGTATTCTATTTAAGGGTATTGTATTAAACGTAGTCTGGCCTCCTCCGCCTTCGCCGGTAGTTGAGAACTGTTTCCCGTGACAGCAGTTAAACAGTGTTTTTTTTCAATAAAACTGCCC
>VZSF01003272.1:62039-74995 GCA_013398295.1 Chionis minor | reverse complement strand
GGGCGGGGGGGTAGGCCGTGAGGCACCGGAGGGGGCCCCCCCCCTTCTTCTCCTCCCCCGAGGACTTATGGCCGTGCTGCCTCCTTAACGCTGCGCTGCAGAACCTCATCTTCCGCTACCTGCAGAACGTGAGTACTGAGGAGGGGAGGGGAGGGGAGGGTCGGGGCTGCCGCCCCAGTGGGAGAGGAACGGCCACGGCCGTTGGTGTTGCCGGCGTCGTTATTCCGGGTTGGGTTTTTTAAGCCGGTTTGTGATGAACTGAAGAACTTGCTGCCGTTCGGGTACGTGAGGAGAAGAGCTGGTTCACAGCTCGGCGTTTCCCTGCCGCGTTAAGGAATTACCTTTGTAACAGGCGTTTGAGCTTGTAATCCAGTGTTTTCTGTTAAAATCTGCGCTCTCACATNAAAAAAAAAAAAATCTAGTCGTTGGAGTTGATTGTAAATACTTTCTCTTTGGAAGAAAACACTTTGCGTGCTTTGATCGTCCACTGTGATGTCTTAGTCCCTCGAGGAAAGGTTTGAAGACGGGCTTTGGTGTTTCTGTAAATATTTTATTTCTTGTTTTATATTTGTATTCTATTTAAGGGTATTGTATTAAACGTAGTCTGGCCTCCTCCGCCTTCGCCGGTAGTTGAGAACTGTTTCCCGTGACAGCAGTTAAACAGTGTTTTTTTTCAATAAAACTGCCCTCGGTGAGCTGTGGGTGCCTGCTGTCTTTTGGGGGGGGGGTGCGGAGCAGTAGAGAAGGGTCATCCGGGCTTCNGGGATCTCATCAATGTTCACAAATCCTTAAAGGGAGGGGGCTGGGAGGAGGAGGCCAGGCTTTTTTCAGCAGTGCCCAGTGATAGGACAACAGGTAATGGGTACAAACGAATATAGGAAGTTTCTTCTCAACATGGGGAGGAACTTCTTTCCTTGGAGGGTGGCAGAGCCCTGGCACAGGCTGCCCAGAGAGGTGGTGGAGTCTCCAGCTCTGGAGGCATTCCCAACCCACCTGGACGCCATCCTGTGCCACCTGCTCTAGGTGGACCTGCTCTGGCAGGGGGGTTGAACCAGATAATCTCCAGAGGTCCCTTCCAACCCCTCACATTCTGTGATTTTCTGATGTTCATTGATGGGCACACGCAGCATTTACAGCATAGCGTAACACCTTAAAAAAGCATCTGAGGCCGTAACTGAAATCATGTGCGAGTTACTGCTTTGAGTGTTACGGAGCTGTTGGTAGCAGGGATTTCTTAATGCATAGGAGAGAACGGAATCCCTTGGGGCGTTTATGTTCCTAATCCCCTCTCCTCCTCCATCGTTTTGCAGAGGTCCAGGATCCAGGTGTGGCTTTACGAGCAAGTGAACATGCGGATAGAAGGCTGCATCATTGTGAGTATCAGGATGTCCCCTTGTTATTCTTTTGATTGTTTGGTTGGGTTTTTTACATCCTTAAGGCTTTTTTTTTTTCCTGTCAACACAACCTAGCACAGGGGGTGTGAGGTGGAAATACTTTATGCCTCTCCAGTGAATAGTCTTAATTGTCCAGCCCATGACAGTTTGTATCATTGTTGCTGATGTTTAGACTGGGGGACTTACCTCACTGACTGCTTTTGTTGCTGATTTTTAGGGCTTTGATGAATATATGAACCTGGTGCTGGATGACGCAGAGGAGATTCACTCCAAAACGAAATCAAGGAAACAGCTGGGTATGTCGGTGTGTCTGTGTGGCCTGAGCGATGCCTGAAACCTGGGTGAACCTGCCAAATAGCAACACTTTAAAGTACAAAACACATGATAAAGTACAAAATACGTGAAGAGCGTTGAGTTTGAAGTATGGCGAGCAGCTGCTGGCTGGGTCTCGGTTCCTGCTGTTTCTTGAGCTGGTGGTTTTGTTGAATGTGCAGGAGAATCTGCTCTGCCTGAGCCGGGTGTTTTCTCTTCCGAACGTGTGTGAGAACGTGTGGGCTGCGCTGCGCTCGTCCTGCAGCCAGGGTGGCTGAGGGGGTCCAGTCAGACTCCCCCCAGCTATGTCTAACGGGGGTGGCCCTCAGTAATTCCCACACTTGCTGTGTCACCTCCCAGTCACAGCAGGGAACCGCCTGCGTGGCAGTGTTCAATATTTGCCGCCTGCTGATGAGGAGGAGCAGCAGTCTGTGAGGAGAGACATGGTGGGTCTCTCGGCGGGAACGGAGGGCTGTTGAAACATGGAGTGCTGGAGTGGAGGTTGTGTCTGATAAGTCGTAGTGTGAATTGTGTACGTGGGCTCTGCACAACCCCACTTAGAGTCCCGTGGTGCGGCCGGATGGGACGGGACTCGGTGTTACTGATGGAAACCTGCTCAGTTACCATGTGGGCCTCTTGCAAACACCTTTGCCGTTGTGAAACATGTTTTGAAAATGCGAGATTATTGTCAGAGTCTGGGATCCCTCTAATCCCCCCTTTCCTTTCTCTGTGTTGCAGGTCGGATCATGTTAAAAGGGGACAATATCACTCTTCTACAAAGTGTTTCTAACTAGGATTTGTTGTTCTTCGCTTAAAATAACAGCTGCCACGCTTCGGAGTGAATAAAGTGCTAGTGGGAGCAGGACCGGGTAGTAGAAAGGAAGTTGTGCGTAACTGGGGTCACATGTAGAGTTGAAAACTGCGCATTCCTTTGTGCAAGTAGTTTGTAGTTCCTTTGGGGTTTTTTTGTAGTTTGAAACAATGCACAATGTATTTAACAAATAAACGTTTTTCACATTAACCGTAAACGTAAATCTGCTTGCTTTCACTCTCGTGCCCTTCTGTGAGTAGAGAAGGGGGAGAAACATATTCAAAGTGATTTTCACGGTGGATCTGTGCAGTCTCTGATAAACACCTGTGTGTCTGGCATGTTACGTCTGTGTTAGGTGGACAAGGTGGGCTCGTTCAGGATACTGGGGCTGCCTGTGTTCCCTGATTTTGCCCGGTTCTAGTGAGGGACTGGAGGCTGCTACAGTAATCCCACATTTACAAACCTTGCCGGCAGGCGTGCTTATAAAATAACTTATCTTCAGGGCAGGGAAGCGGAGAGGGTGGTTGGTTTGGATTAAATCTCTGTAACTTCTTGCTTCTTTGGGCAGTCTCTGGATTAAACCACAGCGCTATTAAGTAAGTTGGGACACCAGCTGTTTCAATTGGGTTTTTATCATGTTGGCTTATTTTTATTATCTGTTGGAGGAACTGACCGTTCCATCTACATTTCCACAGGAGAACTGAATTGCTTATTGCATCAACAAAAGAGAAGTTGCCTTTGTTACTTGAGACTATCAGTTCATTCTGCTGCTT
Source organism: Chionis minor (assembly GCA_013398295.1). Lineage (NCBI taxonomy): Eukaryota > Metazoa > Chordata > Aves > Charadriiformes > Chionidae > Chionis > Chionis minor. The sequence goes on along the minus strand of VZSF01003272.1, from coordinate 71,705 downwards.
TTCTGGTGTAAAGAAAGGGGGGGAAAAAAAGAAAAAGAAAAAAAAAAGGGGGGGGGGGAAGAAAGGTTTTGGTTGTAATTGTAACTTGGAGACAGATCACCTGGATGGAGGGAAAGGAATCTTGATACACAGGCTGCACTACAAATCATTTAATAAGCTTTTGGTATTTCAGAACTTAAATTTGTGTATCATCTTAAGCATGATAATTAATAAATTCAAGGTGGAAGGTTTCTTGCTTCAAAGGATAGAAATATCTGAGTCCTCTGGCAGAGATCATCCAGCTTGCTTCTCCCATTCCCAGAAGTCAGACATCAGGCATGTCATAGCAAATATTCCTGGCAAGATGCTATTGAGAAGCAGCACAACCTACTACGGAGGTTAGACCAGCTCCAGCCGTGCAGCCGGCTGACGCAGTCAGTAGTTCTGTATTTGTGTTCATAAGCTGCAAAGTCCTTTTAACAAAAACTAAACAGAAAAAACCTACCAGTGTAATTTAGTAATAGGAGTCATGACCAGAAGCTAGCACATACGGAATAAAATAGTATTTTAAAAGGTCACCTGCATCTGCTTTCCATTTTATCCTTGGCATACCAAGTGAGGCTTTCAGGGAATTTTGGGAATTGGCTCAGTCAATAGTCCAGGTGTTGCAGGAAGGGGTGAAACTTACCTGCCTGCATCTCTTCGTGGTTACAGGCAGCCTGAGCCTCTGTGAAAATGCAGGCCCTCTTCGAAGTAATTTTGAAGTTGCTTTGAAGTAAACATTTCTCTTTCCAAGTGTGTGTAACTTTTTACTAACTGTGTGTTTAGAAGAGAGTTATTGAATGGAATGTGTTGCACCACAGTTTATCCAGGGCCACTGAAAAAAACCTGGCTGGGAGCCTACAAGGGTCTGTCCGTCTTCTGCTTTTGAGCATGGCTGGTGGGCGGCTGCTTTTTGGGAAGAGTGGGCATTAGGAGAAATGGCTCGTTCTTATCAGCGCTGCTGCTGCCAACTCCAAATTGTGCACTTCAGGACACCATAATGCCTCTCGAAGCTCCCCTGCTCTTCGATATTATCGAATTAGCGCGAATGAACGTCAATATTGGAGTAGGTCGATGATGGGAGGAAGGAAGTCCAGGCTAATCGGCTCTGAAGCATCTCGTGATAAGGTACCAAAATAGGCAGTAATTACTTGCGTGGGGGGGTTGCAGGAGACAAGGAGAAGCTCCCCAGCAGGAAGCCTTGAAAACTGCAGAAAGCCTGCAGGAGAGTCCAGGCGTGTGTGTGTGTGTGTGTGGATGTCCAGGAGGAAACACAGCCCCATTGTTTGAGGAGCGCCTGGCAATGGAGCCTTGTGGTCCAAGAACAGAGCTTCTAGGCATTACCAGCACATAGACGGGGCACAAAAACAATTCTGGCTTTGCCGAACAGGCTTCCCAAGAAGCACTTGTCTGTCCTCGTCAAAACCACAGGACTGACTCATCTAAATGCTTGCTGAGTTTTGGGTTTTTTTGGTTTTTTGGGGGTTGGGGTTTTTTTTTTTGTTGTTGTTCTTTTTAACCCCGAATCCTTCCAGCTTCCTGAGCGTTTCCAAGCTGCAGGCAGGGAGAAGGTAACACCTCACTGAACCCGGCGGTGCCAGGATGAGACTCCGAACTGGCTGCAAAAGAGTGCGGTAGACAGAAGGGGGTGCTGCGGGCTCGGCCAGCTCCCCCTGCCCCTCCAGCGAAGTGTCACAAGCCTCCGCAGGAACACAGAGTTCCCCGGCGCTCAGGCGGCTTTATTGGCTCCCAAACAACCTGGAAACGAGCAAACCGGGCTGGCTGGTGCGGGGCTGCTCGCAGACGGTGCGGCGGCCGGACGGGGTGCCTGCCTCTCCCAAGGGCACCAGCACCTTTTCCCGGTTTGTCCGCGCCCTGGGGTGTCCCGCTCCAGGGAGGGGATGAGGAGTAGAAGGTTCTGGTTTTGGCTGAGCAAGTGAGGAGGAGCAAGGTAGAGTGAATGCTTACAATTGGGCTCTGTGTTTAGCAAACTCCCCGCCGCTTGGCTTTCTGCTGCCTTGAAGCCTGTTGTGTTTGCTTTTGCAAATTGTACTTTTCCGTAACATGCAAATTCCTTTCCCGCTGTTGTGGGGTGGGGTGGGGGGTGTAGGGGTGGGGGTGTAAAGGCTCCTTTTGAAGAAGATGCCTTGAGGTGGCACGATTTAGGAGTGCCCCAGCCCGCTGGATTATTGCTGTAGGATGTCGTGTTGTTGTGGCGCAAACACCACGCTGCGGTGTTCGCACATCTCTAGGAAAACAAAGTGCCGATGGCGGGATTTGCCAGAGAAAGTTTTCTTACCGCTGCCAGCGCTCGGATATCTGTCACAACCGGGGGGGGAAAAAAAAGTGGAGCTGGCGGTAGTTCTAGATACCATCTCACCGTACCCGAATGTCTGTTCTGTAGAAATAGAGCTCGCTTTTTTCTTAAAAAGGGAGTGATTGAGACCTGCTTCTGCGCTAATGATGGCACAGGTTACGTAAGACGGAGCGCTCTGCCGTGTGGCGTTCTGGGTTGGGACCCTGATTGTGGCAGGCAGAGGAGAGCCCACTCACATCCAGGTGGGGCTCTGCAGTGTTTGACTTTTTTTTTTTTTTTCTTTCTTTCTTAAAAGCGTTAGCACCTTTAACAGCACTGGAAGGTGCTTTGAGTAAATATTTGTCCCTTTTCTCTGCCTGCGGTTTTGTGGTTCTCGGAAAAAGGCTGCATTTCTTCCCTTTTGCACTTGGGAATTGCTTGTCCTGGCCCAGCCCAGTCCTTTTGCGGGATGAGGCTCTCCGTGCTTGTGAAAGAGCCCCCCGAGGAGGGAGGCAGAGTGGTCCTGCCTTTCCAGAGGGGAACAGTTTCTCCATGGGGTGGTTGTGGGTTGTTTTTTCTTTGTAGGATGCAATGATTTCTAGGACAATTTTATATATGCTTGAACCTAAACCCCTGAGCCAGCCAGCTCAGAGCCCGCAGGTTGGTGCCCTTCCTGCCTCTTGAAAGGTGTCATTGCGCTTTTGCTCAGGCTGCGGGGGACGCGGCGGGCTCCATCCTCAGGGATCCGTGTTGGCAGGAGCGCCGCAAACGGGAGCAGCGGTGTGTAGCCAGTGGCTGCTTGCTGAGCTTGGGCTACCTTCAGCTTTTATTACCTTGCAGGCCTTGTCGCTTTCCGCGTCTCCGAAATAAGTGAAGGGGAGATGGGACGTGCGGTGGCGTGGGCTGCGCAGGGCGAAAATTACCTTTCCCTCCATCGCGCTCCGCCGCCGCCCTTGATCCCTCAGAGCTCCCTTCTCCCAAAGCCTTGCCACCTCGTGCTTCAGCGTGCATTATCTGGGAACTTATTTCAAGTGCTGGTATGTTTTAAGGATTGTGTGCCTAAAAATAATAGTATCAAACAGACAACAGTGGAAGGTCAAGGACTCCAACGGCTTAGAAGCTGTCCCCTTAGGGCAGCATCGGAACATGGAAAACTTGCGTTGGAGGGTAGAGGGAGCTGGGGGAGAGCAGCCTTAAAGCACTGTAACGCTTTCCTAAATTCCCTGCCTGTTCGTGTTCCAGTCCCGCATGGGGGTGGAACTGTTTGGGATTGTTTTTGCCTTTTTTTTTTTTTCTTTCTTCATGGGCAGTAAAACTGATCCCCCTCTTTGGCTGCAGGCGGGGTTGCTACCCTTCGCAAGCAGATGGGATGCCATGGGGCGAGGAGTTTGCTGGGCAGCCATTTTGCCCGTCTTTCCCCCAAAGCCTTTGCAGACGGGCTCCGGTCGCACACAATGCCAAAAACTGGCTCCAGCAGGTTTTGTTCGTGGCGGTACCCTCCGTTGGCAGCCCACACACAAGGTGCCCAGCATGGCTGCCCCCCCGTCGTGCCTTTTCACATTCATACCCACCAGGGGCATCATTACTATTGTTTGTAACATCTCTTGGAAAAATGAGTCATGGGCATTTTGCCTGCCCTCAGCAGGGAAACTCTGCCACATTAGCAGCAGCAACGCCCGCCCCCCCGCGCCGCTGCCTCGCATACCAGCGGGCCCCTTCGTGCAAGGAGCTGGACTGGCTTCGCTGGAGTCGGTCGATATCGCTGGTTTCCTTGCCAGCGGGAACCTGGGCTTTCGGGGAGGGTGTTGCTCCCCAGATTCCCCACGCACAAAAGCCTGGAGGGAGTTCAGCTCCAGGTGGTGTAGCAAATTCCATCACCCACAAGACGAGCCTGTTCCCGCAGATCTTTTTCCCCTCCCGTGCCCGGAGCTGCAGTATTTAAGCCCGATTTTGCTGCACTTGTCTTTGGGCCGCGCTCCTGCCCGGCACGGCGTCACAGCAGTAGCGTTTTTTGGGCTTCTCCCGCAACCGTACCAGTTTGTCTGCAGCAGAGATGGAGATCGTTATTTACAGCTCGGCTCGGTGGGGCAGGCTGCCATCGAACCACGGGGTTTGGGGCGTAGATACGGTAAAATAAAGCCACGAGAGAGCTTCAGGTTCAAGCGTTTTATTTTACTCACACGCGAGTGTTTATTAAGACCCAGCACACTCGGGTCCTATTCCAGGTTTTGCCCATCTCACCAGAAAAGCCGTGTGGGATCGGATTTGTGGAAGGGGCCAGAGCTTCCAAAGCAGACTGAGCTTTCCTGCAGGTCCGGCCCTGATTCTGGCTGCTGCTTTTCAGAATTTTCCCTCATCTGCTATTCTTCAAGTCTCTTGTCTGCGAAATAGGAGCAATATCTGATAGTCCCCTGGGGGGGTGATGGCTGATGGAGTGGTGTGATGTCCTCAGCTGAGTGGAACAGCGCTGCGCACCGACCTGCTGTCTCTGCGGCTCTCCTGCTGCCAGGCAATCTGGTTCGTAAATAAATCTGAGTTTTCCGGGGATGCTTCTCTCCTTCCCTGCGCTCCCCGTTGGGTGGGTTGAGAGTTCAGGAGAACGTTCAGGTGGTGGTTTTTCCACCTTGTGAACTGAGCTAGAAGTAGGGCAGGTCCAGCTGGTGGGGGATCTTAAAGGATTGCTGGACCTCGGTTGCGTTTTGGACGTTGGGATGCTACAAAATAGAGGGGGAGTTTGACCAGCCGCCGTTACCCCGAGCGCTTGAGCCAGACACCAAGTCCCCCACTGCACAGGGACACCCAGCGTGCCTGACCGTGGCTTGTGGCACCTGCAGAGCTGCTCTCGGGGTGCCCCTCCACCTCGCCACGTGCAGGTGCCGGGGGGGACAGCAGGGCAGCGCCAACGGGAGCCGCGCTTTGGTGGAGACGGGCCGTCGCGTTAGCAGTGCAGCAGGTACCAGCATCCGCTCTCGAAAAGGCTTTGTTCTCAGCTGGGGCCCGGCAGCCCGCGTTGCACCGCTGCCTCCTCTCCAAAGTACAGTGTTTTGGAGCCCATCCCTTTATCGCAGATCAACACCAGAGCTAATAGTCGTATCAAGGAAGTGAGATAATATCAGAGCCCAAGGTGGGCTCTGCAATGGGTGCATGAGACATGCACAAGTTTCGAGGGAGAGGGAAAGGGGGGCTGCGGTAGGAGCTCTTTATCTGAGAGGAAATTGCACTATTCAAGGGGGGGTGAGCGCACGTGTGTGTGTGTGCGTGCACATTTGTGTAAATAACACTTTCCAGGAGCATGAAAGAGCCCCCAGAGCAGGACAGGTTTGCTGCCAGCACCTGGGATCGGGTTGGCACGTAGCAAGGACAGGCTGATCCACGTGCAACCGGGCTGGGGTCACTCCGGCCCCAATGGGGAGCTGGTCACTGTCACCTCCCCAGGCTGGTGGCTCGAGAGGATGAGAGCAAGTCCTCAGGAGACCCAGAGATCACGGCAGAAGCAGCCAAAGCAGTGTCAGAGCTCCCAGAGCCGGCGCGCTGTCCCCAGGGCTTGGGTACACTTGGTACCCGGCGTACTTGGCCTCTGCAGGCTACAGCCAGGCTCCTTGAGGGAGGAACATCCCCTTGTTCCGTGTCGGAGACGTGAGGGAGCAGAGGGATTCGGTTAGAGGCAGGCAGCGCGGCAGGGCCAAGATCCGGCATCTCTTCTCACACTTTACCTGTTTTTCCCAAACAGCTTCTATTGATCCCCAAACAAATCCCTCGGTGGTTTTTCCAGAAATTAATCTTAGGGGCATTCGAGAGGCAAGGTCCACCCTCATCTTCTGATTAGGATCAGCGGGAATTCCCAGGATCAAGACATAAACAAACCAACCAACCCAGGTTGAATTTATACCTCTATTAGCTGCAGTTGCTTCCCTCTTTGAAAAACCCGAACCCTGTTGTTTGTTCTTGCGGAGCTGAGCTTGGTCTGGGGCTACCGATGGCCTGGCCTGGGCTTTTCCCCCTCCAGGGGTGACAAGACGGGGGGGTGGCTGGTGGCCAGGCGGCACCAAGGTGCATTTGGGCAGTGGGGAAAGATGCTCGGCAGCAGCCGATCTGAGCTCAGACCTTGCGCAGCCTCTCAGCCCTCCGGTGAGAGGGCTGCGGTCCAGGGAGCGGGGGGAGCTGGGGGGGACTGGGCTCTGCGAGCCAGCTCATCTGGGACCTCTCTGCAGGTTATCCAGGAGGGTGGTCGGACCCCTGGGGAGGGGGCTCCGCTGGGTCTCAGCCCAGTTCCCTGCCTGGTAGCAGTGGTGGGGCATGGTAGCAAAGCTGTCCCAGGCTTGATTGAGTTTCTTCAGGGTGGGCATCCCCTTCCCCCCGCTGAGCTTGCCAGCGCTGCAGTGCCCATCCCCGGACCCTTCCCGGGGCTCAGCCTGGGCTCCCTGGATGAGATCTTCCCTTCCCAGCTCCCTGGATGAGTTCTTCCTTTCCCAGCTCCCTGGATGAGTTCTTCCCTTCCCAGCTGTTGTGAGCAGCCTCACGCTGAAAGGGTGTCTCTGGGGAAAGAAAGCGTAGCTCTTCCCTGCTCCATCAGTCTCCCAGCCCACCTCCGGCATCGCCTGATGTGCCGGGGCAGTGGCAGGCTCCGGAGGGCTCCGCTGAGGGCTGGAGGCAGCTCCCTGCTCTTTCCCCCTCCCCCAGCTTTTGCATAGCACCCAGATTTATTTTTACCTAGGAAGGAGCTATGCAAATAACTTCTGGGCTTTGGGTGCTGCACAAAGAGTGAAGGGAGGACCCAGGGCTGCGGTCGGCCTTTCCCGAGTCCATGGTGGTACTGAGTACCTTTTCCTTGGTACTGATGGAGAAGTTGGGCTTTGCAGCGGACAACAGCAAACGCCCCTTGCTCTGTGCACTGGGGGATGTCGGTCTCTGGGGGATGTCGGTCTTTGGGGGATGCTGGGTGATGAGGCAGCAAAAAAATAGGGATGTTGCAAGGCGGGCACAGTTCACCTCCTGTGGATATGGAGAGGGGATACCAGAAAATGCCATCCAGCAGCAGCGCGGCAGCTCAATCCTGCTCTGCCACCGAGGTGGATGCTCCTGGCAGCAGATGGGGCTTCGGCTCCTACCGTAAATAGTGGGTGGGGGTTTTTTTCCCCCCTTGCCCTGGCCCAGGTTTGCTGGAGTCCGCAGGGATGGAGAGAGCGACCTCCGCCTCTCCGGGGTGAACCCTCCCTGCTCTCGCCCCTGTCTCCGTGGGGGTTTCTCTGCGTGCTCCCCACTCGGATGGGTGGTCCCGGTGCCTCTGCCCGTGCTGTGCCGGGCCGTGCCCTGGCCGGCGTGGGCACAGGCGGGCTGCAGTGTTGCCGTGCCATTTTAGGAAGGGTGGTGGGGAGGGGGTGGGGGAGGAAACATGCCTGCCTCGTTATTTAGTGTCCCACACACGGAGCCTGCCTGGCCCTCGGGAAACCTCCATCCACTGCGCGGCTGGGATCTGCAGCGAAAGCAAACAATGGGATCCCCAGAGACAACAATGCCCCATTGTCCTTTGAAGCCATAACAATGAAACAATAGACCACAGTCTGCTCCCTTTATTCCCAGGCACGCCCCCCCCTCCTCCCTGTGTAGCCCCATCCTGCGGCCCCGGGGCCGTCTGCGTTCGGGGGCTCCCACCGTCCCCGAGGACCCGCCGCTGCTGCTCGATGTCCCCCCGTCCCGCTCGCATGGCTCCCGTCCCTCGCTCGCGGGGTGAGTCTCGGGGGGCCCCACGGCCTCCCCCCATCTGCGTGGGTCGTGCCTGAGAGGAGAAGGAGGTGGCTTCCCGCAGGCTTTGATCCTCGGGGTTTCATCAGCGGGAGGGATGGAAAAGTCCCGTTAGGTCACGCGGTCGGTGCCCCGGAGAACAGCAGGGCTTTGTTGTCTCCGGGGGTGGCCACTTGTCAGCTCTCGCCGGCACGGCGCTCCCTGAAGGTTTCCTGGTGTCTCCTCATCCTCGTTGGGGTCAGAGACAACCCCAGCGGCTGTGCCCACCCTGGGCGCTGCAGACACTCCCAAATGCCCCACAGGAGCAGCGTGGGGAAGGAGGGGATGGGGTGCAAGGGGTCCCCACCATCCCAGGGCACCTCGGGGGCCTTAGAGCTACTTTCCAGCTGCTTCTGCTGTCTTCCCTCTGCCTCCTGACCACATCCAGCCATCCCCGAGGATCAAGCCCTCAGCTGCTCTTTGCATCCCTGTGATCCCTGGGAGCTGTCTTGGAGCAGAGGGGTGAATCCCCTCCCTGCTTTGCCAGAGGGGCTGCAGGAACTCTGGGCACTGCCTCGGGGGTGGGTGCCCACCCTGCAGCCCCAAGGGTCCCTCATGGTGGGCACCCGGTCGCTGTGCAGCGTGGGGGAGACACTGGGGGGGAGCACCGGGCAGCAGGAATGCTGCTGCAAGGCAGCCTTGGTGTTTCCTGCCATTGAATGCTCTCCTCATCCCGTCGCTGGCTCCTGAAAAGCGGGGATGGGAGAGAGCCAGGGTTGTGTTAACCAGGGACCACCATTGCCGGGGCTGGGACTGCTTGGCCGGGCCTGGATCCGGTGTGGATAAGAGCTCAGATCCCCAGCCTGGCTCTGGGAGTCGGAGCAGCCTGGACCTGGGCACCTCTGGGTGCCTCTGCTTCCCCCGCTGTGTGTCACGGTGGGAGGTGACGGTCACCGTCGTGTCTGTGTCAGCATCCTCCGCTCGTCTGCTGGGAGCGGGGCAGCCCCGACTCGGGGTCTGATTTGTCCTTTTCCTGGCGCTCGTTTGTCACGGAGGGAGAGAACCTAGTGCCAGGCTGGGCCACACGGGGACCCTGGCGTCCCCAAAGGCCACCGCCAGCCTCCTGCATCCCATGGGAGCTCCCGGAGGCCCCCCCCCCGCCCCCCGCTCCTCCCTGTTACCTATGGGCAGCCAAACCCACCTGAATAGGTAGTGAATGGAGGAGAGAAAAGAGCCCGGAGTACATTGTGTTTCCACCGGGCCGGGAACAATTGCTAAATACAAATCACACAGAGAAAAGGGAGAGAGAGAGAGAGACAAAAGAAAGAACCCCAGCACAAAGGAGAGGAATGAAATGGTAAGTAAAGTCAAACAAAAAGGAGCCGGGCTGAGACAAAAGAAGGGAACAATATCCCCGAGGCAATAGGCTCCTGAACAATGGGGACAGTGACAGCGGCACAAAGGCACACTGTTTGCAAGTAGACGTTATCTCACACAGCCACTGGCAGGCCTGGCCCTGGCGCTTCTATTTTCAGGGATGCTTTTGTGCTGCGCTGAACAATATTCCTTGCATGGCTGCAGATAGAGAGATGAGGGGGGTTTGGTTCTTTTTTTTTTTTTTTTTTTTT